>VYZR01089190.1:51034-81645 GCA_013400675.1 Oxylabes madagascariensis
ATATATATATATATATATATGGAGAAAAACAAAAATTGGTTACTTACAAAAGCCCTTATGCCACCCTATTTTCAGAATTTGTAATTTCCAAGGATCTTAGTGATAGGTTCTTGGGTAACGTCTTTTGAAGTGCGAATTATTTCATATGATTCACACATTTGGAGAAATAAAAAAAAATAAAAAATTACGCTAAACAAAAAGTCATACATATATAACACAACATGTAAGTGACTCAGATTCCAGACATTTAACTTAAAATATGTTATCATCTGCCTGCTGACAGGATTACTAGTGCATCTGAGAAGACTTATCAGTCTTTGTCTTTTTTGTTGTTGTTTTTAAAGCAAACAGTGCTTCTCCAAGCACTGGCACTGGACCTCACTGGCCACCAGACAAACTCCAGTCTAGACCAGTTTGGGATACAGCAGTTTGGTCCCGTGACAGCTTCATTTGCAACACCATCACTCTGAGCTTACTGGCCCCCAGGCAGATACCAGCCNTTTTATTATTCAGACTGCTAAATAGATGAAACATATTTTAATTCAATGTAAACTTGCAACTAGAAACACGAGAGTTTGAGGCTTTTTTATTTCCTCAGGAGAAGCCCAGATCCTTGAGCTCAATAACTACTCTTGGCCAAGGGCCAATCTAGATTTATTGCAAGAGTCCCTGCACTGCCTCTCCAGACACACATTTTGTAATACATGAAGAAGCTGGTGGGAAAGGCAAGCTTTCAGCCTCCACCACCTCTTTTTATTAACATGTACCTGTTAATACTTTCAGGCTCCAATTCCATATTCCCCAGGTAAGACACAAGCAGCCACCTTCAGACTGGGAATCAGCCCTGATACCACAGGAGTCAGCTTACACCTCAGTGAGCCCCAGGTCTCACTGCTGAGTGAGAGAACAAAAATGTCCCCAACTCTGAAGTTTTAGACACGTGCCACACCTTTTATTAGTGCCCTGAGGAGTTCATGCCAGCTTAAACACTCTCCTGCAAAGACTGAGTCAATCTCTATCCTGACCAAATTCTACCTGACCAGCGCATAATCAAGCTTTGATACAAACCTCACGTCTCAAGAATTAATCTGTATTACTAGCTGCTAAACATCAATTATTTATAATCACAGCCTGTGTAATCATCCCTAATTTTTATTTTGAATTTAATATAGCAGGACAATAATAAAGCAGAAGAAAAGCCCCAAAGCTCACAGGCAAATCTTTGGGAGTAAGTTGCTGAAATAACAAGGAAGAATCATAGAGGTACAGTAGAAGACCACACAGAAGAGACAGTAGCAAATAGTTTGGCAGACACATCCCTCTTTAAGTCAATTGTGCAGCAGAAATGCAGCAGAAGGAAATAGTGCAAGCTCTAAAGGACAGTGAGTAGAGCCCATGAGCCAGATGAGCCATCAGTGTGAGAATTCAAGGACATAACCCTAAAAGGAAGCAAATCCTTTGCCAGATTTCAGCCCTCTGTAAGCTGAGCAACAAGGAATTTTCTGGCCCATTGTGTGCCCTTCTATTGAGGTGGCAGCAGAGTCTCATTATCTCCATGGGCTGCAAAAGTGCCTCTAATTAGCCAGTCACCAATGCTCTACCAGAGGGTATTTTGGAGTAGATATATTCTAATTGTCTCTGTTGGGTGTCTACAGCGATTCCATAGAAAACAACCTTCACACAGGGTATGCTCAGCTTGGAGGCATTCCTGTCTGCTCTTTCACTCATTCACAGCATTTTAAGCCTGGATGCCACATAAAGCTGAGATGGACGTGCTACGATTAAAGACAGAATAAAAATGAAATGAACCAATAGACCGAGGTTAAAAATTGGAAGTAGCAACAGTTAATTAGTTCCATGGTTGAAAGGAGAGAAGCCACAGTGCTTCTGCTCAAGAGGCTAGTGCTGCTATTAGATTATGCTATTAGAATGTTCCAGGAATGGATTTCTACATTTCTATTATTTAAAAAATAACGTGTATTTTATTATTGATTTCCAATAGCTAAAGCTTTTGTATTTCTCAGTCTTCCTACAGCAATCTATTGCTCCGCACTCTGACATCTGCAAGGACAGTCAATATCTACTTCTCCCATACCACAAAAGAGGGCTCTGTAATGCAAAGTAAAAGAGAATATTCATTAGCTATGACAGAAAGTTACTTGACTCAGTCTTCATCCTCTTTTCCTCTGCTCTCTAAAGGAGCCATAAACATTCAATTGACTTTTATCCCTTCCTTGTCATATTGGTGGTACAGATGCCCACTTAAACACAACAGGCTTTCATTCTTTCACCTAGATCCAAAGGGCCAAGTTTTCCTGTATCCCACACCTACAGGGCTAAGAGAATGCATAAAACTCTTACTATACATATATACATATACATATATATATATATATATATNTTTGGAGAAATAAAAAAAAATAAAAAATCACGCTAAACAAAAAGTCATACATATATAACACAACATGTAAGTGACTCAGATTCCAGACATTTAACTTAAAATATGTTATCATCTGCCTGCTGACAGGATTACTAGTGCATCTGAGAAGACTTATCAGTCTTTGTCTTTTTTGTTGTTGTTTTTAAAGCAAACAGTGCTTCTCCAAGCACTGGCACTGGACCTCACTGGCCACCAGACAAACTCCAGTCTAGACCAGTTTGGGATACAGCAGTTTGGTCCCGTGACAGCTTCATTTGCAACACCATCACTCTGAGCTTACTGGCCCCCAGGCAGATACCAGCCACTTGTAGCACTAGGAAGTTTTCACTCTGGTGGAAGAAATTTTACTTTTCTAAGTCTGCTTCATCATTCCTCTGTCCTATAATTATCACTCAAATTTTTAGATAGCAGCAAAAGATCACTGAATAATGCTGTCACACCAGAGGCTCAACATGCACCAGTAACTTCAGTGTGTTTGTATTAATCTTGGATATATATATGTGTCACATCCAAGAGTATTCCTATTTACAGCAGAATATTCCCAAAAGCTTTCTCATTTTCCATAAATTTTGTTGTTGTTGTTGTTGTTGTTGTTGTTGTTGTATGTTTATGAGAATATTTAATCTACTTTCTTTAAGTTTGAAGGTTACTGGAGTTGCCATTCACTCACATTTCACAAGCTCATGCATGACTTACACTTTGATCACAAATGCAAATCAGCAGCATATTTTCATGAATTTATTGCTTTTAATCAAAAATTAGACTTTCATGTCTGGGGATTTATCTAGATACTTCATCACTTCAGTAAGGACACATCTTAATGAAAAATCACAGGATGCCAGCAGCCCTGCTTGAAAAGTTGCTATTTTGTACAAACACAATTTTCTTCCATCCCTGCCACTGATGTTGGGGACAGGCACGCGACAGAACACACCGATGTTCATGCAGCAACGGCCAAAGTTTATTGTTGGGTGCCACCTTTTATAGGGGCTTCAAATTTCCCGTGCTTACACACGTGATTGGCTGGGGTCTTAGCTCCGCCCACCTCACTGGCCAATGATATGTCTGCATTCATGATTCGATTGGCCAGGGTCCCCTGTTTGAATTTGAATCCGACCTATCATTATCATATCCGAGGATTTGTTTACTACTGTTCTCTAATGACCTTAGGCTGGTCGAGTTGGTGTCTGTTGTGGCAAATTTATCTGTGCAGCTTACTGACCAGCCCTAGCTGTCACACATCCCTTCTCTAAATCAGATATCTATATGTCTAACAATAAGAATATTTTTCAAAAATAGCACCCAAAACAATGTCTAAGTTCCCTTCAGCTCTGAGAAACATGTTTTGGTCGCCTGAACAAATTACTTAATATAAAGCATATCATAACTGAGTTTTCTCTGCCTTTCACTCCTTTTAATCTTGTTAATATGTTATTTATGTTCTGTTCAATAAATAAAATCAAGATTTAGAAGTTGAGCTGCCTGAGGGCACTCCTTGCTAACAGAGATTTTCAACTGTACCGCTTGTTTTCAGCTTTTAATAACATCCAGAGACACATTGTGTTCTATAAGCTACCCATGTGATATGTGCGTGCAATCAGTGAAATACCCCAAAATTAATAATATTTTCTCTTCTATGTACCTGCCAACTACTTTTTGATTGTTCTCTGTGATCTGTATGAACACTCCACTCCAACAGCACCTCACCAGCTTGCCAGGTGAGGACCAGGAGAGCAGAAATTCATGATATGAACACAGAGAAACCCTGAAGGAGAGTAAGGGGGATGAAGTAGTGTTAGAGAATTACAGAGGTGGTGCATCTCACCAGTGGAGACAGGGATCAGCCTCTGGGAGGCACGCTCAGTTGGTTTGGGGTCTATATTGTGTATGGCCCCAAGCTGAGTGGGATTTGTTGCCAGACCAGCAATCGTCACTGTTGATTAGAGCCATTTTTACTCAACCAGTGAAGTGAAAATGACAAGAAAATAAACAGTTGTCTGAGAACACAAGCCACCAGCGAGCAGTCCTTTGCAAAAGCATGGAAACAAAAAAAAAAGAAGGAGCTGCCATTAGGCTTTCTTAACACAGCTGGAACTAGAACTGGCTCTGCTTCTGAATTGCTGCAGAAAGCAATGGAAAAGTTCAATTGAGAAAGAAGTAGCTGTAGTAGCCAAATTGCAAATGGCTTGGAAAGAGGCCTTTTCAGCTGACGCATTCTTCAGCACCCTCTGAACATTGATAAGGCAAATGGTGCACTTCCTTCCCAAATCGGGGGTTAAGCGTGCAAGAAGGACCTCGTGCAGAAAGTTGTCCATCAGGATTTCTGCTCACTTTCCCTCTTTTGCCTGGATTCTTCTGCTTCTCTCAGCATGCTGCAGTTCCCAACCCAGAGACCTGCGTCACCGATGCTTTGTGCCATCCAAAAGCTGTGCCGGTCCTGTCTGTAGCATACATATGCCACGGGTCACCATCCTCTCCCACTCCTCGTGCCTGAGAGGGACCAATCTGATTTTTATTTATGCCTCAACATATGTGAACATATGACATACGACATACAACATGAGGTGAGGAATTACTCTAGGGGCTGTACACACGCTGGCAGCCCTGTCCCCGGGGAGGCTTTGCCTGACAGCTGATCAGGGGAGACAAATCTTCCGCCATCAGGCTGAGAGTGACCGCCCACTCGTTGGTGGGGCAGATGCCCGGATGCCCAGGAAATTGGGCTACAGGAACAGCACATAAAAGCAGTTAACTATGACACAACCAGGGGCCATTTTCTTTGGGACTGTTGGAGGGAGTGGGGGCTCTCCTCGAGTGTTAGCTTGGCCCTACTCCCTGACCTCGTCTTTCTTTCTCTGTGGTCCTGCCTCTTGCCTGGCTGTCCTCCCCGTCCGCACCTGTCCTTCCCCTGAGGTGGCTTGTCACTGCGATGGCCCAGTGCTCCGCTGTTTCTCTGGAGGGGTGGACGCTGCCCGCAGCACCGGCTGCAGCACCAGCCTGCAGTTGATGGCCGGTGCCGGAGAGGCGCTGCCACCGCTGCTTGGAGGTCATGCCTGGCCGCTCACAGCAGCGAGGGCTCACCACGCTCTGACCTTGGGTCCTGCAGCTGCTCCAGGAGCGTGCCCTTGGCTGTGGCAACCTGCTTTCTGCCCATGGAAGGGACACGGGGCCTGCAGCTGCTCCAGGAGTGTGCCCTTGGCTGTGGTAGCCTGTTCTCCATCGAAGGAAGGGACACGGAGCCTGCAGCTGCTCTATAAGTGCACCCTTGGCTGTGGTAGCCTGTTTCCCGCCAAAGGAAGGGACACACGGCCTGCCGCTGTTTGCAAATCGCACCAGCCCATTACAGGAGTAGCTCCTAGGACAAGGAGCCGTGCAGATTCACCGCAGCCTGTGGCACACATGCTCCATCTGGCTGAGCTGACGCCCACAGAGCACCCGCGGTTCTTGCAGTCATGATCTGTCCTTGTCTTCTGTTTCTCTCTTTTTCCCTCTTTGCTCCCTTTTCTATTCCCCGTTTGGTAGGAACACTTATCTTTCTTTATCAAGAAACAGTTCTCAGATATAATATTGGTGCTTTAGCACTTTATTTTCGTCTGAGAAGTCTATCAAAAAGCCTCTTCCCTGATTCCACTTTTTGCAGCAGGATGGGAAAATGCCACCGATATATGTGAAGCTCAGGAATCACATCTGAGAGAGGGGCACAGCTACAGAAACTGTTTTAGGATTGTCCTTCTTGTTTCCTCTCTGACAGATTACCACAAGACTGACATTGTTTGCTTTCTGAGGCCAAAACAGCTCCTGACAATCAAATACACACAATGTCCTCTGTCCTCAGCTGAACAGGATCTTAGAACAGCACCAGGACACCAAGAATGAGATCATGCAAACCATCTGCTCCTCTCCCTTTCTGGGAAAAGGGTTCCCTCCTATCATTTGTCTGTCTCATTCTTCCCTTCTCTTCTTTCCATTCCCCATTAATGCAGTTACAAGAAGAAAGTTGTAACCATGATAATGCTGCACCTCAGGAAAATGGGAAATGGCACAGGATTACTTTTATTATACCTTGAAGTGTCCAAGGCTTAGGGACTGCAATGCTGATAAATAGCACTTCCAGCAATTCTACTAGAGCTCACATGACATATTCTA
The DNA here is from genome assembly GCA_013400675.1 of Oxylabes madagascariensis. Lineage (NCBI taxonomy): Eukaryota > Metazoa > Chordata > Aves > Passeriformes > Timaliidae > Oxylabes > Oxylabes madagascariensis. The sequence goes on from VYZR01089190.1 coordinate 57,621, forward strand.
CTTAGCTCATTATGACATAATTGCACTCTTCAGGTGCACTACTTAGCCTGCAACCATTCCAGAGAAGTGATAAAAATTAAAATAGAGAAATAATTTAAAAGTTCACCAGCTCATATAAAGGTCCTTACTTTAAAAAAATAGCACTAAACTCTAGTTTCATTTGGGTATTCCTCAGAAAAAGAATCACCAATAGGATGAGCACACATTTACCTGCATAAATGTACAGAAAGAAACAAATTGAAATTACTACCAAATAGTTTCTGAAAAAATACAGAGACATCCAACCTACTGTTAATTCCTGAGGATTTACTAAGAAGCTCCAACAAGTATCTGAAATTCCATATTCTTGATCAAATTTCTCAAAATACACAGCCCACAATCAAAACCTTGAAATCAAAATCCAATTAATTCTAAGATTTTCCTTTTTATACATCATCCCATTTTTCCTTATAAGGAGAATTTCTTTAAAGAGTTTAAAACCTGAATATTGCATTTAATCCCATAATGTCTAATAACTGACTTACTTAAATGTTTCTGAACATTGAAGAGCAAGGAAGCTTCTTAAGAAGAAAGAACAAAAGAAACAAGCAGCAAATAAAAGTGATCAGCCACATGACTGTCTGGAAATGTATTAATTTATCTTTTCTATTTTTGAAACCAGATGACAATCACCTGCTGTTAGGCCACCTAGGAACTGTGAGATTTTAAAAAGCATAACTCATTAATTCTTCTTGGTTATTACCATCACAGAACTCTTCCAATTTTCCTCTGTGCCCCACAGTTCAATAGTGCCCCCGTTTCTGGGGCACACTCTAAATAGTCTGGTTCAGTTTTTGCCTGTGGATTTTAGTAGAAACTAATTGAGCTTGATAAGGCTCAGAAGGGCTGACCACTCCCAGCTGTGAGGAGGACCAGCCCCCACATTTATCTGGATTTGGTTTTGGGCTGTGCTTTTGCTTCTTGAGGATCCTTCCTCCTTTGGCTCTGGTCAGCAGATCCCACCAGCACCCAGAGATGAGGCTTTCCCCACCACCTCCTGAGCCAGGCTCACAATAGGCTCCCAGGCTACTTTAAATACCAGCAAACTCATTTTTTTCCTGGCTTCAGGAATGCCTTTTCCTGTGAAGTAAAACTGAGAGATCTATTTCTACTAAACCTATAACTGTTTTTCCCTTCTGGCTCCACACTCCAGGGCCGCCTTTGCCAGTGATCCTTTGCAGGGTGAGATCTCTCTCCATTGGTTTTTGCTGAGCTTTCTGGGGTCACACTGCACTTGTCTCCCTTGTCCCACAATTGCTTCCTTGCCATCCATTTCTTTTATCCCGTGCACATGAAGCAAGGTGTCGTTTAAATAGATGGCATTGGCCATCAACATGATTTCTTATTATTCATCCAGCAGGATGAAATTGTCATACCCCACGCTGGTATCTAAATATTTCCTTCAGATAATGACTGAATAGTCCTTGAAATTTTTCCCATTATGCTTCCGACCCCCATTTGCCACCTGCAGTCATCATCTTTGTCCATCTGCACTCATGATGGCCGTTCAACTTTGTCAAATTTACAAGCAAACAGTCTTGGAAGGAACAATGCACCAAGCACAACTGCAGAGATGAGAAACCATCAGGTTTCAGGGGGGAGGGGTTGGGGGTGTTTCTAACAAAAGCCAGGTCTAGAAGTTATTAATTAACTGCAGAGATATGGCACAAATTACTCAAAGTACAATTTAAGTAATTGGCACAACTCATTTTCTTGATGCAGCAGAGAATTATGTGCTCCTGCCTTTTCACTAAAGCATTACAGAACATAAAATTATTTAGGAAAGCATGTTCATTAAATTCTACCACATCGTGAGAAGCAAGCCTTAACCAAAGTATTTAGAATAAAATATTCATATTTCAGATGATACAGGCAGTAAATTTTGACAGCATCCAATCTCAGGGACTGCAGTATCTATACTCAAGGCCCCAGAGTAGTTGTGTTAATTGTTTCTTTTTTAAAGCAGTGATTAAAAAGAAAAGCTTTCATTTGATCAGATGAATCTTAATGAAGGTGATTTAGCCTATAAAGTTAATCATCACTTTGGTGTCACTTTCACAGGATTTGGAGACTTTCCATTTTGAGGCAGGAATGCAAACTTCACAGAAAAGGGCACATCCGTGTTTCTCCACTATCAGTTTTTCAGATAAAGAAGAAGATGCAGTGTCTGATTCACAGGCACACTGCTTTTCCCAATTGCTTTATGATAAATATAATCTTCCTCTTCTTGGACTTATTTGTAGATAAGCCTCTATTCCACACACCTATCTGTGTGCTCTCCAGGCTCCCCAGTGTGTATTTCTGTGCTTTCTAGAGCATCTTAGAGGAAGGAAGGTCTATTAAACCCTCATCTGCTGGGCCAGGCTTTCCCCTGCACTCTCAGAGCCTGATCCAATGCCCACATTAAATCAACACGAGTGTTTCCAGTAAATGCAATGTGCATTCAGTCACATCCCTGATTACTCAGCTCTGTCCCCCGTTATTCAGCCTGCAGAGGATACAAGTGTTATGAAGGCCTCACACACAACTGCAATAAGGACAAATTATTTTCCCCATTTTAAATTATCTTCCTGAAGTAAATGCAGCCTGGGGCTGTTGGAGCCAAAAGGACTGTCCAGAGATTTCCATGCTATTTCGCTTTTTTTCTAGCAACCAAAATCACCAGAGATCATAAGTGCAGAAACTATGATTAGAGTAGCTACATATTTTAAAACTGTTTTCTGCATCATGTCCAAAAGTAATTTCTTTTCATTACATTCATATTGGTAATAATAAAGAGAAGATAAGGTCTGGTGCCAAGGTAGATTATCTTATTTCTGTAGGAGAGAAATTTGACTTTGTGAATCCACCTGTTTGGTATCATACACATGTTCACAATATTCTCCTCCTCCAGGCAGACAGGCCAGCATGAGGGGGCAGCAAATCCAGTATTGTGATTAATTAATTAGCAATGAACAGTAACTATTACTGATTACACTGTAATCACTGCACTCAGAACATACAAGGCAATTCCTGCCAAGTGTTAGAACCCACAATACCACATTTCGATGGGAAACTCAGTTCCATGTTTGAGTTTTCTCATGTTTCTTCTTCTTCATGTGAAATGTTTTCCACTGCTTTACTACCCAGTAAAATTAACCTGAACAGAAACACAGGGGCACACTTTCATCTACTAGATCCAGTTCAAAGTTGTCAGATCTTGACTTTGAATTCTTTCACATTCTATCAATTGCCAGCAACTAAAAGTGGGGTTTTTGTATCAGGCGGCTTTTACTTGTGAAATATATGACATTTTGATAAATACTATAATTTCAAGTGTTTTAAAGCCTGCTTTATACTTTTAATGAGGTCGTACAATAAAGAAATGGCAATTACAATCAATTTCCTTAAAGCTACTTTGCTTAGAAATAAAATGCCTGCACAAATTTGCCAGTTAAAAATCAAAATTGTCACATACTACATGTAAGCCTTTAGTACAAATAGAATTTCTGACAGATTTATGTTCAAGATAAAAAATGTTACCTGTCAAAAACAGCCATAAAAAATTAAATACCTGCTTAATGTGCGGCTTCAAGTATTGTGAATGTAGCATTCATTATCATAAACACAGTAGTATGATCTAATTATGTATTCTGTACTAAGTTTGTCAGATAACACAACTTGAAAATGGCACAACTAAATCAAATATGTTCTACTTACCTATTGAGTGTTAGTGAAAATGCACATAAAAAGGCTTCTTTGCAGTCAATTTTAAGACACTGCAACTTTGTGACAGGTTTTATTTTATTTTAGGATTTTATCAACAGTTTACCAACTAATTTTAGGGCTTTTTCCAACAGGGAAGTATCTTCATACCCAAACACTAATAGATGAATTGTTGTATGAATCATCAATCTTATCAATGTTTATCTTCATCTCACACACACCAACCAAGTGTTCCCATCTTTTTTCACTGTGCTGTGATTCACAATTTAGGCAAAGGCAAGGTAAGTCTTTACAAACCATTTAACTGAAATAAAGCAAGAACAAGAATCTGAAGGCCAGTTTGCTTGGGTTTGTCCTGGTTTGGGCTGAGATAATTTCCCTCCTAATAGCTGGCACAGTGCTGTGCTACCCCACCAGTGAGCAGGCCGGGGGTACACCAGGAGCTGGGAGGGGTCACAGCCTGCACAGCTGGCCCCAACTCACCCCAGGGATATTTCAGACAATGTGGTGTCATGGTCAGTAAATAAACTAGGGAGAAAGGGGTCAGGGGGACACTGCTCAGAAATGGGCTGGGCACCACTTAGCAGGATGAGAGCAATTGCTCTGTGCGTCACTTGCTTTCTATAATCTGTCCATTTTTATTAATAATAATAATTATTATTATACCTTCCACTTCTGTCTCATTAAACTGTCCTTATCTCAAGCTACACATTTTTTACCCAATTCTCTCCCCATTGGTGCAGGGAGCAAGCAAACAACTCTGTGCTGTTGAGTTTCCTTCCAGTTTAAACCACCACAGGTTCCAACATCAGCGTGATTGAATTCAGGGGCAAGAAGAAAGTGGTTTGTACCACTACATAAAAAAATAGCCTGTCCTCCTAAACTAACATCAGAGGTAAGAAACTGCAAGAAATATAAATGTTTTCTCATGAACTAGAGAGGCACAACCAGGGCACAATAAAGTAACTAATCTTTCAACATTACAGAGTTTTACTTCAGTCAGTCTAGTCCCTGATATGGATCCTTGGGATGTCTTTTGCTTTCCACTCAAACTCCAATGCCCTCGACTGTTTCTGTCAGGAGCAGCGGAAAAGCACAACTTCTGCGGCCTCACCCTACGGGTTTAGGGCTGTGTTTGTTAAAGTTATTAATGGTTGTGTTTACCAGAAAGCCCTGCGAGAGCGCACGGGGGTGATGAGACACGTGGACAGCATGTGAGAAGGAGGCTGATTGGGCGGTGAGAGCAGGGACAGCCTGTGAGCAGGAGGCTGATTGGGTGGCGAGAGCAGGGACAGTCTGTGAGCAGGAGGCTGATTGGGCAGTGAGAGCAGGGACAGCCTGTGAGCAGGAGGCTGATTGGGCAGTGAGAGCAGGGACAGCCTGTGAGCAGGAGGCTGATTGGGCGGTGAGAGCAGGGACAGCCTGTGAGCAGGAGGCTGATTGGGTGGCGAGAGCAGGGACAGCCTGTGAGCAGGAGGCTGATTGGGCAGTGAGAGCAGGGACAGCCTGTGAGCAGGAGGCTGATTGGGTGTTGTAGATTGCGTTGTTGTGTGGCCAGCAGGCTGCAGCTGAGCAGCCAATGGGCGCTCTTCTTCTGTTAAGTTGTGGTTATGTCCAGTGCAAACTAAAGGTATTTAAGAAAGGTGTTTTCTACAATAAAGCTATTTCCTTCCCTTGCACAAGGGGGTCTGTGTCTTTGTTCCCCGTTGCTACATTACCCTTCAGCTGGAGCCATTTTATCCGGAATGATCCGTCCCCGGCCTCTCTCCGGTACAGATCTGCCCCCACAGCCTTGTGACACAATCCTTGTTCACCAGGTGCATTTTTTAACTGTTCTTCAGAAATGAAGAGCTACAACTGCTGTCTGGGGTGGTCTGAATTTTCTACTCCTTCCATTGCTCCCTCTCCGCAAAGTCAGGTTTTGATCATTCCTTTGTTCTTTGGCTCGCAGCTTCTTTCATGTCAGTCTGAACATATTCTCACAGTGCCTCTTTATACATGTTATGATGTCTGACTGGAGCACCTCAATAGGATTGGAAAAACTGTGTTAACACAAGGAAATGCCCTAATTATGATCATCGTCATTTCCATTCCTGCTACTTGCAAAACTGATCCTGGGGTGACAGTCCCATTCTATTTGACACATATACACAAAACATTCAGCCAAAAGACCATCTCTGTAAAAGAAGCTGTAAAAATGGGTCCTGAAAAATCACTGTAGGTTCTTCTTGATTTAAAGGAAGATGTCTCATTTACTGAGACATCTGTATTCAGGTTTTTTCCTGAATTTTTTAAACTTCTAAAAGCAGCTTTATACCCATTTCATGAAAAACAGGGCAGAGTGATCCTTCTACGTGCATAAAAACCCGTAAGATAAGGCTGTAAAGTACATAGAAGAAAGTGGAGGAAATGAAGCACACACACACAATTAAAAGTTATTCACAAAAAAGCTAATATTTACTTCCAAATCCCAATTCTATTATGATCATAGCAAAACAAGCCTAGATATAGATATCTATGACATACAGGCCACAAGCATCTGTGAATACCTACTGCCCACAAAGCACAGTAATTCAACTCTTCCAGTCAAAGGAAATGCTGGGCTTAAACATCTTAAGAAAACAAGAACCCAAATTTCATCCTAGTAATACAAAGTAAGGGACTAAATTATTTTAACCTCAACATTCACCCTGCCATGATATTGTTCAAAAAGAGTGAAAACTAAAAAAAAAAAAAAAAAAAAAAAAAAAAAAAAAAAAAAAAAAAAACACAAAAAAAAAAAAAAGTATTGAAAAATCAGAAACTCTCTTCATATTGTTGCAGCTAAATTATGAATTAAAATCATTCCATTATTATGCCACACAATTGAGGCCTACTGGGGAAATAGTGGCACACTACAAATTAGAATTGTAATAATACAATTCTTGATTTCTAATACTTAAAATTTTCCCCATGGTGATTATGGTAAGAATAATAATAATAATGTGCAATAACTGTAATTAATCTAATTAGTTCATTAAAATGATGATGGCTATTAACACTATAGGTCATAAATTAAGACAAGACCTTCTCTGAACGTTAATAGAAATGAAATATGTTTTCCTCTGCACAATGGACAAGGCACCAGCTGCTTCTTTGGTGAAAAAAATTGCCGGATGATTATCTAAAGATGCAAATGGAGTTTCTTTCACTACCCACTGTGAAGGTTGAATATCAATGACACAAAAACAATTTTTCTTCAGATGGAAAGGAAATGGTCAGAGCCCACTGCAGAGGAGGGAGAGCTTTTAATTTCCCAGTTCAAGGCCTATGACCTGGCAGCACTTCCCCAGCCCTACTGTTCCTCCTTTGTCCCCTTCCTCATAAGAAACTTCCACGTGAAATGCTTTATTGATTACTAAACTTTTACTGGTACATTTATTTGTTCTCTATAATATATTTATGCTGTTTCATTCATGAGCTTTTAGGTATTCATTTGTGTGCATTAACTCTGCCTATGTGAAACAGCATATACGATAATATATAATATCTTGGTACATGAAAGTGAAAACGTTGTGCAAAGTTGCAGAAACATATGATAAATCAATTATTTATGTCCTTTTTATTGCCTCACGGGCCAGATTAATTCTGTGTTCCTTGGGGCTTTAACATTCCAATCCAGTGAACAGATTACAACATCCATCATTAGCTTGAAATCCACATGCCAAATAAATATTTCTTCCATCTGCCTCTAATGCGAAATGTCGCTTCTTTTCTACAAGCACTGGTATGATTCAGTCTTGAAAGAGCTCCAGGTTTCCCTGCTACAAAAGCTTTAGAGTCTAACCCAGGCCAAGGAAAATGGTGCCATCAAGACAGGACATTCCAGTGCTCTGCTCATATCTACTCCAAGACTTTTGAAGAACTCAAATCATCTTCCTTGAAAACAGGAAATTCACATGCAGAATATTTTGTTAGAAATACATAGGACTGCAATCCATCCTTTCCTGGGTCTCCCAGGAGAATGTACTAGTGGAAAATGCCACTATGTGAAGCTCTCCGTGGAGGTCAGCCTTGTGTACCCTAAATACTGCCTCCCTCTTCACACCCCAGAGCCAACTGGAAAATGGTATCTTACAGGAACCGGTAAGACAGAGAGAAGAGAAAAGTGGAACCTGTAGGAATATTTTGCCAAACATCAGAATTTGTAGAGATCACAGACAGAAGAAAGGTCACAAAAAATAAAGTCCTCCATGGCTTCTGGGTTAGGAGACCTGCGGTTGACCTCAAGCCAAGTGATCATTTAGCCTGTTTTCACAAGTTATTTAGCGCTGTCACAGAGAGTTTGATTCTTTCAAAAGCAAATATTCTCTTCAGGAAATATGTTTCCTGTCTCCTGAGTTGTATCCTTCACATATTTCTACTGGTAAGCTTCAAAAATGAGGGTTCTGTTCATAGACAGACAAAGGCTATTTGCCCATCTCCCTCCAAAGCAGCCCTTCTGTAACATGGCTCCTCCTTCACCAGCCTGCCAAATATGTGCTTTGGGATGATAAAATTTTAAATTCACTTATTTTGTAATATCCTACCCTAACATTGTTATCAGTTGATACAGACATGAGTGAACCAGAAATATGACAAAACTCTAGTATCTCCCTATCCAAAAAATAACATGATAAAAAGAAACCATCTAAAAACTTGTAAGGAATTACAACAAAATTGCACTTCAGCTGGGAAATGGCATCTGATTTTGCTTTCAAATATAAACCCAGAGAAGTCACAAAACATGTAACTCAAAGTATGATAATTAGTACGAATTCATGGAAGCTGTCTAGGCATGGATTTGTTTTTGTTTAATGTGCAACTTCGGTGGCAGTCTTAAGCTAGAAAAAAAAGAGGTTATTTTCTGTGCATTTTTAAAGGAAATAATGAATAATTCAATTTTAAGGAAGGAAGCATAGGAACAATTGACTCAATCTCTTTCACTGTGTTATTCATGCTGGCCTTTATTTCCATAAGGGATAAATCTCTCTTTAAAGAACTAATACTTCTAGAACGATTGTTTTTAATTACAAAATCTCAAAACATTTTCCTAGGACTGAGTCTCATTTTGTGAAATAAGCTTGATAAAAAAACTAGGAAAAGACAAAAAACCTAACATTTGAATAACATTCAGTAGCAAGTTTGGCCGAAGAGTTACAGACTATTAGCATTTTTCTTTGTATGAGCTGTTCTATTTACAGGAAGAAAAATGCTGGTCTGTGGAAAACAGGGGGAGAAGTCCCAACCTGCTTTATGCCATCGTTTTCCTCGGCCTTACACTTGTCAGAGCCTGGGTGCTATTAGAAAGGTAAACTGAGATAGAGATAAATTATTTCTTCTACAATTCATGATTGCTTTTCACTCTGCTTTGTGCTGTTCTTAATAAGTCAACTACAGTTCATGCTCCATAGATAGTGTATTATAGTTCTTCCTTGTAAAGAAACACAATAGCTGGGAGGGATAAAATATCTGCTCCTCCCTCCAAATTATAAGCAAATTGTTATGGATCTAAAGATCTTGTTTCCAAAATAGTGGCTTTGGTATTCATACTTTTATTTTCCTTCCTTTTTTTTTGGTTTTCTTTTTTGGTGTTGTGGTTCATGTTTTCAACTTCTCTGGAACAATGAGAAGCAAAAACAAATATAGCAATTTAAAAAATGAAAGCTGGCTCTTGCAAAATACTGCCAGCCTGGCAGCTGGAGCTTTATGAATAATATCAAATATTGCAAGGAAGTAAAAATTGAGAAAATAATTGTTAGAGAACATTAAAGACAAACTGCCTTAGAGGAGAAAAATTTTGTCAACAAAACCCAGAAGCTGAAGAGGACCAACTAGCCTCTTCCTCTTGTCTGACATCCTGCACTTGTAACGTAATGGTTATTCCTGGGATTTGCATGCTGCTCAGCACTACTCGCAAGCATACAAGAAAAATTACAGAACCTTGTTCAAGATCCTATTTTTAACTCTGGTATTTTCTTTCTGCATATTCAAAAAAATATGAATATCCAGGCTAGACATTGATGAGGTCTAAGAATCTTACCAAAAATACCTGTGTTCACTTGGAGAACTTTTACCTCCGTGACACTGGATACACAGGTATCTCATCCTAGAAGAAACAAGCTCAGTGAAAGTTCATGCATAAATAGACTTGACATATGTCTTTGTTGGTGCAGTGCCCTTGCTGATCTTATGAAGACAATGGAATGTCAGAGAAACAAATAGCAAGGGCTGCTTATAACACCTTCAACACAGTGATTTCCTCCTTAAGGCACAGATATCTTAGAAACACTGCTGGCAGGTTTCCCTTTGTTCATCGTGTTCCTGCTAAGTCCAGATGTTTGCCTTTGCTCCACTCCAGTCAGAAAAATCACGAAAGGTTTCCTGATTTGCTCATGGGCAGAGCTGTGTGAGCACAGCTGGTCCAGCCCAGTGACAGAGAGCCTCTCTGGCTCCAGAGGGGAAGGAGAATAACTGCAACTCCATTGCAATGACTGCCAGTCACAATTCTGCTGCACCTTTGAGTGAGGAGCTGAAACACTTCTGAGCCTGGCTTGATCATCTGCATCACTTCAGATCATTCAATGCAGGCCTGTGCCATCACAGCTACACCACACTTCTGCTGGGCAGCTGGACCATCCTTTTTCTATTCCATAAAAAAATATTGCCTTCAGTCAGGGCTTTGACATGAACAAGAAACTCGAACCCCTATGCTGAGAACTTCCAATGAATCAGGATTTTTAAAATGCAGGCGCTCAGCACTTTCTAATAATCCTGGAAGGATATTCAGGGTAGGTACTTCTGAGCATGAGGCAGTTCAAGTCAATGGGCAGATTTGAACACCTTATCTCTCATTTGGAAAAGCAATGTGGTGAGGAGCTGTCAGATTCCACTGCTGGAGCTGCAGGGATCCTTGGCACACAATTTCAAGGCTAAATCACGGTCGGTACAGGCACCACTTGGGGCTGCTGCCCCAGCCCCAGTATTCCACTGCACTCCCTGACACCTCAGCCCATGCAGCCTGTTCAAGGAAAGTCTCGATTAGTTTAATGTCAAGGGGAAGCAGGTCATTCTTTCTGGTCTATCATTTCCTAGATTTTACTCTCTGTGCTATAGGTACAATTCTTTGTTGATTCCCATGGGGCCAAGTACATGCTCAGACAGAGAAGGAGAACACCTCAGCTAAGTCTGATTCTTTTGCCTGGTGATACTCATGATTAGATTAAGTTCTGATGTTTTGCTGTTAGAATTCATTCTATTAAAGAACACTGAGTATAAATTGCATAGTTGTGTCATTAATGATAATTTTAAAAAATGAAACTTTTCTGTATATGAAAACATTAAAAAAAATCAGCATTTTTTCTGGCTTAAAATCAAAACATGAGTTATCCCTCCTGCACTAGAAACAAATAAAACAGTTAAAAGAAAAAAGAATTTTGCTTCTGGGAAAAAATATTACTTTTCCTTAATCAAATTCATGAATTTTAATCAGTAAGTGCCTTAATGTGTGAATGGAAAATGGCAATTTTCAGAGCTCTTCTCCCTAGAAGGATATTACATTGTATCTTTTCCATTCTGAATGTCCCAGACATATTTTACAAGTGCCTAAAGTTAGGATTGAATTCTGTATTTAAATTGCAACCCATCTCCAGTTTCAGGTCATTGAGATACAAAAGGTCGTGATATTTGCCTTTCATTTTTCTCCTCTCAGAATACTAAAACTTGAGACTATAAAGAATGCTGTATGAAATATAATTTCTTGCCAATTGCATGAAGAATATACAGTGATTAAGTAAGTAGTTTGACCTGAGTTGTTTAATCCTATTCACCTAGGATCACCTTCAAAAATTTGGCTTTTCAATGCAAGTATGAATATTTTAAAGAATACAGGAAAAGATTCAAGATGAAAAACAGCCACAAAAGATGAGAATCTGCTTCATCTTTGGGTCAAAAACATTGTCTCTGAATAAAAACAATGAAAAAAAATATAAGTGACTTTTCTTTTACATTCAGCAGAGAATATATTATTTTCAATGCGGAACCTGCGAACATAAAATGTAAGAGAATCTAGGCTAGATGGGCTCCTTCCTCCCATCCCCGAAAACTTGCAAAAGGTTTCTGAATAAAGCTTTCAATCCTAATTCCACACAAGCCCTTTTTACTGTCCTAGAGAAGAAAGTAGACAAAGTCAGTAGATCTTGCATCTACTTGAAAGCTGCTTAACACCTCCAGATGGTTAAGGTCACAGTGCAAATGACATTCAGCAGCAGCATTTCTACTGAAATTATTAGATTCACCAATTTATAGGAACTGAAATGGACCATTATCATCATCCAGTCTGACCTACTGCGTATTGACAACCATAGTCTTTTACCAACTTCTTCCTGAAGTGAACCTGTACTATCTATTCCAGATACTATTCTCTTTTGAAATATGCCCATTTTGATTTTGGCACATTAAGGAATGGATATTCTGTCTCATTTCTCAGTAAATTTTCAATGGGGCACATCAGTTTCACTATTAAAATGTAATGCCTCAGTTCTAGGAAAACATCAAGTCCCTTCTTTTTCATGTACTATCAGTACAGTGTCAAAACTTTGCACATCACTTTTGCCAAGCACGTATTTCTGCCTCACAACAAAAGCTGCCTTTTAGCGTCCCATAGCAGGGACTCCTCAAACTCAAAATTGACCATAAATGTTACTGTGACAGGAAGTACAAGGACAGTTCCTGCACAATTAACTGCTCAGTGGCCAGGCTCAGGAGCACAGCTCGGAGGGCCAGCTGCCATGGGGACACTGTGCCTCCTGTGCTCTTCACCTGCTTCTCCTTTGCTCGTATCAGGGGCTCCAAACACATCTCAGAGCTTCATTATAAGCAGCAATTTAGAGATACATCCCAAAAATATGGCCTTGTCTCAAAGTAACAGCACTGTCTGCTCCCATCAGACCCCCAGTGAGCCACACCAGATCCCTGCTGGGAGACTTCTCATCCTCCAAACACCGAACACGTGAAAACGTGTCTGTCCTAACACTTCCATACACGTGTACATTCACTGCATCCACAAGCCAAAAAAAGCAGCTCACAGCTGGGATACTTGTTCCCTTTCCCCTCCACTTCACCCCTTCAGGTGTGCTCACAGGTCACAAGGCAGTGTCTGAGCTGGTTGAGCTTTCCCCTTTTCCTCTCTTTTCTAGCTCAGAGGTCAGAGAGCAGCCCTGCAGGGAGAGAGGGGAGGCCATTGGCAAGAGGGATAGGGTAGCACAGGAGTGTTGCCCTGATTCAGCCTTCTGAAATTGTTTTTCGTTTCTGTAACGGAGTTCTCATGCTTTCAAGTATCAACAAATGGTTTGTTTTCATGTTTTCATGGAGGAGCGGAGAGCTGACAGACTGTTGGTCTGACCAGTGTGTTGGAGGGATGGCAGCTTCACCCTCCAATCCACTGTCACCTTTGGAATTCTATAAAATGTCAAAGATGTAAATAAAGTTCCTTCTTTTCCAGCACAACTCAGCGCATAGGTTTAATTCCTTCCTGTCTCCTATTCCCACACAGGAGCACCTGACCATGCACAGGAGCACCTGGCCATGCAGAGGAGCTCCAACACCTTCCCTCTGGCAGGATCCTGGAGCTGGGCCTCACCCCAGGTACCCAGGGGCACAAAGGGACAGAGACAAGGCTGTGACACCCCCTGTACCCTGCCTTACTCAGGGAGCCAGATCCATACTGAGCCCAGTCACAAAATCACCTCGGAACCCATCAACTCCATTGAGAACCTCCTGATCCCCCTTGGAGGAACACATCCACACTGCACTCCCCAGCCAGCAAGGGCCTTCTATTTACACAGCTGTGGATCTCCAAAGATAACTGATTTTTTTTTTTTTTTTTTAAATCTGCTTCTTTTGAAGTACTCAGCAGGTTGATAGAGCTTTCAGCTGCAACTCTTGCTTCCTCACTCTCAAGCCTAATAACTCATCAAGATGCAGCTTGTCAAATCTGCTTCTTTTCCTTCTCACCCGTCATTTCCGTTGCCTTTTCAGCATCCAGGGTTTTAAGGAGTCTCTGCTTATGAGGTTTAGAGGCAAGACACTCATGAGTCTGCTGATAATGCATCATGTTACTTACTGATTTTTAATCCTGAATCAGTATCTTCTCCCTTTTAAATAGAAGTTGCATCTTTACCAGCTATTCGTTTTGTAAAATTTAAATTTGACTTTGTGCTGTGACTGCCAACCTAATGACTCCAACTCCTGAAAACCACTTCATTCTCTTTTTATGAACGTCACCTACAAATAATCTGTTTAACTTTCCTGAATATATTGTCCAATCATCTTGTGCATTTGTGATTTTACTTTTATGAATAAGCTGCAATTTATTACCATTAAAATCTTGTTACAGAGGATTATTTTCAATTTGTTGAAATTTAGCTTCTGTGCTAGAAAACAGGGAAGAGAGATGGAAAGCAAGACCATGATGGACTTATTTTCCAGGATGCTTGTCTGTATTCACGCTAAGGTATTAAATGGATTTACTTCCTCAAAGAGGAGTAAGAAGGGAGTTAAAAGGAAGAAGATTAGTTTGACACCGAATGACTGAGAAGGTTTTTTTAACAGTATTGAGAAAAAAAGGAAAAATATAAAACCTAGAACATGCCAAAACTTCCTCCCCCCCTTGGCTCCACTGTATGTTATATAGGTGTGCTAGATTTGCAAGTTATTTATTATTGAAGAAAAAGACTATTAATTGGTTTTCTGTTAAAGAGATAAAACACATAAATAACTCTCCATTCTTTCACTTTGAAGTGTCAGGTGTCACTTCACAGCACTAAGTTTATTAGCCTTAAAAGTCTTTCTCTTCTTTTGCTTTGTGCTGCTGCTCTTTTTATCATGTGTCACATTTATGGAAATTTTAACTAACATTTCAGAGTGCCCTGTTTATACCACAGATGGTGTATTTTAATTTATATATTTACTTTTATTTACTGTTTTCTCTTTTCTAACTCAAAAATTTAATGAGCTCTCCCACACCTCATACCCAGGGGAAGTAAGAAGACTGAAGAGGGCACATTAAAAGCAGTAGGGGATTTTGTAGCTGTTAAATGTGAAGTATGCTATTTATAACAAAGAAATTGAAGCCTATGGTCACTATAAAAATGCTCAAAGTGAGGACGAGATGCCTTTAGTTGTGGGGAAGAGTAACTTCTTCACCAGTCATCTTGCTAAATTTAACAGGAATTCCTGTGGCACAACTGAGTGTAAAAACTGAGTGACTACAACACAGTAACACACCATAAAATCAAAAAATGCTTCAGGTTGGAAGAGACATTAAAGCTCATCCCGTTCCACCCCCTGCCATGGGCAGGGACCCCTTCCACTATCCCAGATTGCTCCAAGCCCTGTCCAGCCTGGCCTTGGACACTTCCAGGGATCCAGGGGCAGCCACAGCTGCTCTGGGCACCCTGTGCCAGGGCCTCAGCACCACCCTCTGTGACCCCCCCCTTTGTAGGGTTCTGTTGCCCGGTTCAGCCTTCTGAGAAAATAGTTTTTCTTTTCTGTACCAGGAGTTCCCACACTTCTAAGTATCAACAAATGGTTTGTTTTCATATTTTCATGGAGGAGGAGAGAGTTGACGGACTGTTGGCCTGACCAGTGTGTTGGAGGGGTGGCAACTCCAACCTCCAATCCACTGTCACCTTTGGAATTCTATAAAATGTCAAAGATGTAAATAAAGTTCCTTCTTTTCCAGCACGACTCAGCGTGTAGGTGCAGTTCTTTCCTGTCTCC
Organism: Oxylabes madagascariensis; assembly: GCA_013400675.1. Classification (NCBI taxonomy): domain Eukaryota; kingdom Metazoa; phylum Chordata; class Aves; order Passeriformes; family Timaliidae; genus Oxylabes; species Oxylabes madagascariensis. The sequence goes on from VYZR01089190.1 coordinate 73,164, forward strand.
AATTCCACAGGGTTCACCACGTTAACTGGGTGTCACAGGTAGGACAGGTGTTATTCCACACACACCTTTGCAGCCTTGCCATTGCAATAATGTTGTTTCTGCTCCTGATAGCAGAAACATTGATATCAAACGTGGGGACAATCTGCTGTGCCTCTATTTACACATCAGCTGGGGAAGGATATCTTCTGTATTACTCAGTTTACTTTGCAGCTATTTCCATTTTCCCTCTATGGCTTCAAAGAAGTCAGTAAGCAATTGATAAATCTTCTGTCACCCTGGGCAATTATTGGGAGTTACACAGCATTAACTGCATCAATTCTCGTATATGTGAAAAGCAAAAAATTGATTTCACAAATTTACTGGTACCTATTGATTTAGTGCCTCTCCCCTAGGCTATTCCCATTTAATGTTTTTGTGAGGTCATTGAAAAAAAAATCAAGACTGTCAAATAAAATCTGTTTCTTCAGAGCTTTATCTGTTATATGATTTTGCAAGTATTTTTAGCCCCGGCAATATGTTTTCAGGCTGAGCTTCAGGCTTGTAAGATTTTCATCATCTAGAAAGTAAGCATATACAAACTGACCCAACCAACCATTAAGTGAAGGTGTTTTGAAGGTTCAAGGTCCTTTAAAAAGCAAAAATTCCACCTACAAAAATCCTTACTGAGACTTCACGGGCTCAAGATGAGTTTACAGACAAATCAAAGTACTTGTGTATCTAACCATCCAATTTGCATCTGCATGCATCTGATTGGCAGCTGAATACCATGAACATCCATAAAAATTGTTAGTCCAAGCAGCCAGATTTGTTCCTGGGACTGAACTTCTTGCAGAGGATCACAGAGACAAATGCAGCAAAAGTAAACTGAATGTATCAAAAAAGAGCAGCCTTTTGGGAAATTTGTCCTCATGCACCTGTAGCTCACAGCTCATCACCCACATTTGTGAAGACACAATAGGCAGAACAGCAAGGAAAAATGACTTATCCTCTTTTTTTTTCTTTTTTTTCTTTTTTTTTTTTTAATATTATCTCATTTTTTGTTAAAAGTAACATTGAATGGGAAGTCATTTGGTTCTGCATACGCTTTAGTCTCATCCTCTTTCAGGCCTTACAGTCAGCAGTGCAAGTTTGATCTCATTGTCAGCACAGTGATACTCTATGAACCATTTTGTTTCTTTCCTATAGAGGCTCTTTCCCAGAATCTCCTGTCAGGACCAACCAACAACCTCAGGTTGCTGCAAGAAGCAGCTAAAATGAGATTTTGAAATTCCTAACGAGATATCTCTTTTGCAAAGGTATGACTTATCCTCTGCTCTTCAAACATGGAAGTAAACTGACATTTTTTCAACATTTTTTTAAAAAGGAAATAATTTCTACAGGGTGTATGGATGTAAGTGCTGTGCTGAGCTGTGCAGGGACTGAGGCTGAGGAACAATAGGGTTCTTACCTACTTTGAAAGTTCAGTAGACTGTCTTTTGGAGCAACATTGCATTCAGAACTCAAAATCTCAAGTCAAAAATCTAAGTGAAAATTTGCTTCTATGGAAGTGAAGTCTATGTGCACCATGTGATACACACAAAAGAGAAAGGTAAGACTGTGTCTGCAATCATAACCTGAGAGCACCAAAGCTGATCCCTCCATATGCAAGTGCCAGCCTCATATAAATCAAAAGATGCTTTAAGGTCTCTGGATGCATTAAACGTGATTTGTTCCTCCACCCCCAGGCCATCATACCTTTTCTTGCTTCTCTGCTGAGAAGCCTTTCCTATGTCTGAGTGCACATCAAGTCCCACAGGCTCCAAAAACCCACTTGGTGCAGTGGCTGTCCAAGGCTTAAACAATCTGCACTCGGTATCTTCTTCTGTGAAACAAAAAAATGGAACAGATTTTCAAGAGTGTCTGTTTTTTATTGCCGGTATAGAGCAGCAAGATCTCTGAAAAATGAAATAAAAACTCAGAACACTGTTATTTATAAATATATGGTACAGTTTAATATGTAAATTACAGGAAAGAAACCAGAAAAAAACAAAAATAAAATATTCCAACTAATATCAGGAACTTCATATGCATATATCAATTGTGAGAGAATGATTTATAATAGGAACTAACAAACTGAAATTTAACTGGATGACTTGTCAGCTTGATATCCACCAAGTCAATGATCCTATATCTGAGTAAGGACAACTAATTATTTAAGCAGCGTTGTTGTAGTGACAGTGTCAATCCCATAAAATGTTTCCATTTTTCATTTGACAGAATAAAGGATCCCTATTTATTCTAGCAATGACTGCCCTTGAACGATGAAAAAATGCTCTCTGAAGTATTTCCAAAGGAGCAATAAATAAATAAATAGTTACTTCTTCCTTATGTTGTTCAATAGTTGCACTTCAACACCCATTGAAAAATTTATAAAATAATTTTTAACTCATTTTAAGTACTTATTAGGAAACACTAACTTGCCACTAGAAAGATGTTTCTCTAGCATTAAAATGAAAACACAAATGACCATGATACAACAGAAATAAAGATTTTACAATGACAGAAATAAACAAAAATTTGTACTGAAAAAGTTGAAAACCATGACAATTGTATTTTGAAGTTAATCTAGTAATAGAGATGAAGAAGTTTCATTCTAAGAAATTCACCCTGGAAAACAAAGATGCTGCTCACTGTCCTGTAACAAAGCTGTGGATACTGGGCTGTTCAGAAAGCAGATAAGCAGAAAGCAGATCACTATAAAATTTCCAGTGTCAGGAGATTCTGTTTCCTAACGTAATTTCCATTTTATGCTCCCAATTTCTAACTTTTGGACTCTTTCTGCCTCCACACAACAGATCAACAAAGAGCTGTTAACAAAAACATTTTAATACCACTGTGGTCATAGATGGGATTTGTGCCAGTCAAGAGAAAAGGCTTACTCATAACAATCAGTTAAATTTCAGAAACTTATAGAAATTCTCAAAAAACTAACCACATTAAAACCCCCAACCAAACACTTTCAAATTGCATCCCTGCAGTAATGACAGAAATAAAATCACCTGTCTGAATATTCCTCTTTGTTTTGCTCTGTATTGACTGAAGTGATTCCAAGATGCAGAACAGGAAAGAAGCATAATTAAAAGCTGCACCAACCTTTGTGGCCACCTTCCCAGGAAGAAAAGTTTAATTCCTTTTGAAATACACAACATCTTCACCTTTCCTAAAAACCAGAACACAACCCAGAGCAGGACCATGAGCTTACAGTCTCAGCAAACACAAACCAGCCTCACTATCTTGATGAAAAGAAAATTAACATCAGGCTGCATTGTACCATCCTGAATTTATATTTATAACAACTGAAAATAGTCAGTTGGTGTGTTTAGGGGACATACATTTTCGAGCTATTTACCAATGAAATACTGTAAGAATTGTAGAGCTAAACCCACAACATTTGTGGCATTTAAAGCCCCTTGCTCCCACTGAAATGAAACTCCTCAGTGCCATTTCCAAAAAGGATTAAAATGCTCAAGAAACACTCGGATAATTGGAAAATAATTACATGCTAAAACTCTACCAAGAACAAAGAAAAAGTATGTTACACCTATCATGTAATTCACTCACAGTACAAAAGAAATTACATTTTAATGGTATTACAAATATTGCATTTATTCAGTGTGTAAGATTTATTATTAAAACAGTAAAATGAAATATTCTGTTTAATCAAATGTATTCAAAGTAGCTTCCTTGGCCAAAAATGTAAAATCCAATTTTCTTTTTAGCTCTCTCCACGGAGATTCCCTCCCAGGCAGGGACTGTGCCCATGCTGCAGGGTCAGCACTGCAGCTCTGCACGGCACCACCTCCCCCTGCCCAGCACCTCCTCACTGCTGCTTCTGCCCCGATCCAGCCTTGCAAGGCATCTGATTCCAAACCCACCGAGCTGAACAGAAATGTCTGCACAGATTTCTCAGAGCTGTGGACTATCCTTCTCCAAAACGTGAGCAGCAGCGCAATTAAAACGTTGGTGGAGACACCACTGATTCTGGAGCTTGTTTTCTTCAGCAGTCTTAAGAACCAATTCAACCTTTTTTCACTTCAGAAGCCTATATTTTCTATGAAAATATAGAAAATAAATATAGAAAATATAGAAAAAATTTCTATATTTCTATGTAAATCAACCATAAAAATAGTTGAAAAATCTCTTTATTTACAAAAACACAATACAGATTTGAAGAATGTCTGAGAATAAATGAAGTTTTCAGATTTTTTAAAATCTCTGGAGTCGTTTTCTAACAGCACTGATGCCAAAGACCAGGAGAGAGGGTTTTTTGACTAATGGACACCTCAGCCAGATCCAAGGAGCCAGTCAGGGGCAGCAGGAGCAACACAACCACTGTGGCATCCTAAACATTCCCTCCAGGGCAGCAGCTCCGCTCAGGCAGAGCAGGCTTGCAGGAGTCTGACACCTCTGAGGAGCTGTTCAGAGGTGATGCAGGTAACTGTGCCACGTGGAGCTGTGCTAAGATGGGTTATTGCTGCCAATGTTAGCATGTCCTAAAACTCCCTTTGCCACAACCATCTCCTAATTTATTCCTTTCACTCACCTCTTCTCTCCTCTGTCTTTTTGTGGCCTTCAGCTGAGGCCAGCCCACTTCACCATTATTGATCTTATGTTCATTTTTCTGTTAACAAAGTCTCTGCAAGGATATACTTTGGACTGTGAAAGGAGAAGTCTGCTTGATGTGTAAAAAGAAAATGAGAACTTTAAATTCTAGATGAAAACTGTGTCAACATCAGATATTGAATTGTCATTCAACTGTTACCAAAGTTCTAGTAAACATCTGTAAATGCTGGTTTATAAATTATTTTGGTACCTTTCAGTACTGTATTCAGTAAAAGTGAGAGTATATTGTACACATTTACAAAAAAAAAAACCCAAACAAAACCCCAAAAAACTCACAAACAAGGAGACCAACACAAACCCACCAAAAAACCCACACATTTTAGGGCTTCTCCTTCTCAGTAAAAATTTTTCCAGTGAATTGGGGTTTAAAGCTATTAACTAATTGATGGTTCAGTGGACATTCTTTGTCAGCAATTTAGAAATTTGTCATAGGAAGAATGTAAGAGAAATGGATTGCCGGAGAGCTAATTTCAAGAACAAAATGAAAAACAGGCATACATGAAATTAAAACTCTAAAGAACTAGAGAATAAAAAAGTAAGCAAATACCTTAATGCATAGGTTTTTATACTGAATATTTTCCAAATGAAAGATTCAGAGTATTAATGTTTTATTGTTGTGGGAATAGCTCGGTGTAAATCAAAAGAATGAGCTGCTGCATGCCACATCAAGTAGGTTAATTTTTCACTAAAGAAGTGATTTCAAGAGCAATGTGAAGTCTGACTGTGTTAATGACAATTTGGTTATCAAACTGTTCGATTACATTTTGGTTGTTGTTATGAGACTCCATCTGTATACTGATTTTATATGGTGCTTGCAACTGGTACTCCCCAAAAAGTCTCCTGTGAATTTTTCACCTGTAACAGCTCCAGTTGAGCAGCAGGAGCCTCTGAGTGAGGAAGAAGATGCTCCCTGTTACTACCCAGTCACTTTTATTTTCCTTTCTTTCACGTTCTATTATATAAACACAGAAAATACAAATATTGCCTTCTACCCATCCCCATGTTCCTGGCCCTCACATCACCTTGCCCCAGAGATCATCTACCATACTTTATTTTCTAGTCCATCCTTTAAACTCACTGTCCTGCAGCTGTTAAGGTGCTCCTGGCTGCTGTCTCCTGCTGTAAAAATTAGAAGAACAGTACTCAAATTTAAATTCAAATACCTGTTGAATAAACAAAACCCATACTGCCTAACTCTGAATATAACAATTCTTTAAGTATTCTGTAAAGTGTCCTTCAGGGACCAAACATCACTTTTTTGGAAACTTTTGCTGACAAGAAAAATGGACATACTACTGTTCTACATCCAAAGCTGTACTGAGGGGAAGGTTCAGCCTGCATTTGATACGTTAAGTGCTACACAACAATAAAGCAAAACCTCTTCCACTGCATTTTCAGAAAGAGCTAGTGAGACTGCCTGGGAACTGACAGTCCCTATCCCAGCCTTCCTGAACGTTTCTGGGCTTTTCAGGTCGGATTATCTAACTCTCCTCAAAGCCTACCCAGATGAATGGTGACATCTCTTTTTATCAGGCCAAAGACAAAGATAAATGCTAGAGTGAAGTGTAGTGGAGAAAGACATCATGGTTAAAAATACTGAAAATAAGTCTAAATGTTATTTTTCCTCTACTGAACAAGCTGCTTGCAGTTCTATCAAAGTCGGAGAAGCAGCACTCAGTGTTGGGTTATCATTACCAAACATCCCCTTAGAAAGTAGGTCATGTAGTAATAATATTATGAAACTTGCTGACATTTGGATTACAAAGTAGCAAATATGTTAATTCAAAAGGTGAAGTACACCAGAGCTTGCCTGAATCCTAAATAGCTCCCATCAACTCTAAGGAGCTAGAGGCTGAATGGATTGCAGTTTCTGTTATCCACTACCTGCCTGTGATTAAATCTGTAGCCATTAGTTTCACCTAGAAAAACAAGCAAGTTTTCTGCTCTTCTGCATTACCTTGGGTGGGAAAGGATGGCAAAGCAGACCCTGGGGTTTACTTTGTTTATGGCACTTGAACCGTGTGATGCATGTCCTCTCCATGATCACTGGTATGAGACCTGCTGCACTTGTCCCTCTGCCCTGGGAACAGGTGTTTTATTTTCTAGATATTGTGAAAGACACGTTGGATCTTCATCCTCCTATAGAAAGTAATGGCAATCCCTACTGTTATAGACACAAAACCAGAACCTATATGAGTTATGATGTGTAAATACATTTATCCCCAGATTTTCCTCTAGTCAATCCTGGATTTCCTTGTATATAGAGTCCACAATGTTTTTTTCTCTCCTATTTGTTCTTTTTATTTCTTCTATCTTCATTTTGGCATAGTCAGTCTCTTCATCTATTGAGCTTCAATAACACACAAGTCTGAAAAACTTGTAACCACAGATGGCTACGTTTTGGCTTCTGTGATAAGACAGAGTCTCCTAGGCCTCACTTTAAAAAGATCTTTCTTAATGGATTTTGTAGCTTACAGTTTTCATGCAGTGCTTTTCTTTCAATGTTATAACAAATGCTTGTCAATAAGAGGAATTTGCCACTGAATCCTTGATAATGCCCTTTATTCTGTGGTTCTCTGCAGATTTGGAGTAATCCAGTTCTGTATTTGTTCAATTAATGCTACTGTGCATTTCATGCTGGTCATCCAGTCATCTTAAGCTCCTCAGTGAAATAAAAGGAGCTTAATTTTCTATTGCCTTAGGATTTTAAGGTTTGTGAATGAAAGATAAAGACTTAATCCTGGTTGATCAGTTTAGTGAAAACTGCTTTTCTTTACATGATATCAATCCCATAATTTCTGCAGTTTTAAAAAATATTCAAATCATGGTTCAGGCTAAAGTCGTGGGAAAAAACAAGAGGTACATGCACAATTTGCATAAAAACGGGTGAACATCTATTTATTGGCTGAGCTTGGTGAGGTTTTCCTTTGCTAAAGGTAGTGTTTGTCCAGGAACAAGGTACATTTTGCAGATACAGATAGATATAGGTATTATTTATTTATTTGTTCCAGGTTGGGAGAACCCCTGAGCACATTCTGGCCTGAGTCTATTCCCCAGCACAGGGCAGAGCTGTTGAAGTTAATACAACCAAGACAGTGCTCAGTGTCGTTCCATACTGTTTCTCCCACGAGAGCTGTGCCTGTGAGGATTTAACCAAATCCTACTGAAGTCAGCAGCAGCACTTCCAGTGCTCAGGACACTTCTGTGCCAGTTCCATGACGAAATGAAGCAACACTGCCACCTCTTTTGTGATCTGTATCACAGAATTGCCCAGGACTTCAGGGTGCCTCCCAGTGACAAACAGCTGCTCAGGAGCAGCAAAAACAGGTTCTTAAAACTGAGCTACACAGAGGGTACAGCACCGTGGTAAAGTTTCAGCGAAGTAATACATAAACCAGAAAGGAGATTTGTGACTTTGTGTTAGCAGGGCACTTTCTCCTTATAAGGTTGCTTCTGTGTGCCATTGATTTTGCAGTTTATTATTAAAGTGTCTTACAAGAGAAATGGCAAGCAGATTTGACACTGGGAGACGTATTAATGGCATGAAACCTTAGAAAAATGGGCACTCTGATAGTTATTAATCAGACAGAGCTACAGCATGAGCCTCCCCTTGCTCCCCTTTGCTTTTACAAAGAAGCAAATCCTCTGGCATCCTCCAGCTCATTTTAACAGTTCCACAACTGCGGCTTTCCCTCCTGCTCATGAAACAAACTGCTTCTTCAAGAACTTTCACTGTGGTTCCCAAGCAGCATTTACACTTCATGACTCTACAATAGCATAATACATTAAAAAGTAATAAAAGCTTGTTCCTTTCTTAAAA
>VYZR01089193.1:581-23024 GCA_013400675.1 Oxylabes madagascariensis
AAAAAAAAAAAAAAAAAAAAAAAAAAAAAAAAAAAGGCAGGGAATAGATAATTTCCTGCAGAATTGCCTGTTTTCCCAAACAGACCATTTCCCACCACAAGCACCAGCTTTAATGCACAGCTGTGAGAAAGACACAACTCAGCCTCACCACAAGAATGGGTCTTGCCAGTGCTGCTGGGGCTTCCCAGGAGTGTCATTTCCAAATAGCTCAGACCATTTGGATAAAAAAGACACCAAGGGCTGGAGGAGGCTTCACCCATCATCCCTTCTCCCTTCCTGACCACCACAGAGGACTCAGACCCTGGGGTCCCCCTTCCCTCTGCACTTGGGCTGCCCTGCTCCTCAGGAGTCTGGCATCCACGCATTTTATTTTTTTTTTTTCCCTGAATCCCAGCAATATCTGCTTCCTGAGAGGCTGGTGGGCAGTAGGAATGTCTTTAAGCCACCATGCAGCCAGTGGGGCAACCCAACCCAAGCCAAGCCTGGCTTCACCTTGGAGGTCTCCTGTTGCAGCTGCTGATGGGATTTGCTGATGGGACATTGTTCAAAGAAATGCTGATTTATTTGTTCAGGTAACTTGAGCATCTGGCCAGGAATCAGGTATTTCTCAGGTCAACGTGAGGCCTCCAGGACAGCTTGAGAAGGGTAAAAGGAGTCTGTGAAACCCTCCAAGCTCAATGCCAGGAGCAGCCACTGCCACCCACCACCCCCGTTCCAACGGATTTGCTCTTGATTCCTCTGGCTCCAAGGAGCAGTAAGAAAGTGACAACAAATCCTGGAGGTTTTTTGTTTTCCAGTCAGCAGCTGGGGACTCAGCTGTGGGTAACAGCAACGCCCACCCCAGAGGAGCAACCCAACACCTCATCCATGAGTGCAGAAACCAGCTCCACCCGAGGGGAGGGAGCTCCTGCCCTTTTCCCTGCTCAGTGCCATCACCTCCAGGTGCCCCAAGGATGCTCCCACTCCAAAGGGTGACACTGTGCTTTAATGTTTTCAGACAATGGACTGGAGAGCAGCACGACAGGGGCTGTACATCCTATACATATTTACACGCGGGGTGTAGTTAAAGCTCGTATTCAAAGCTTGTATTCAAACGATGCTGACGTTCCAAAAAACGCACTGAGACGTACAACAGCAAAAATGGGAACGAAATCCAAGGCCACGAGTAGAGAGAGGTATGTTTGAAAGACTACAGGTCACACGGAAATAAAAACCAGTGGTGGTGCAACATGAACTTTATCCTGAATAGAGATAAGTGGTTAAAATGCGACTTTTTTGGTGCCTCAGGAGCAAGACAGTGTTTTATTTTTACAGAGACTTGTTTTCCAAACTAAAGCAAGGAAAGAGAAATAAGTGTACTGGTGTGTGCCCCTTTGGTCCTCAAAATCTCCTTCCAGTCGAGCTAAAAAAGAGGTTTACTGCCAACTTCAGGCAAGAAAGATTTAAGGCTTTTCAGCTGGATATTTGTAACATACTGAACTGAAAACCAGAGATTTCAGGAAAACAAATGCCAAGGAGTTGGTGTGGTTTAGCAATGTGCAGCACAGCTTGTTTACACCAGTGACAAACACTGTTACAGCACCTAATCCCACGGAATCCAGGACAGAGGATGTTATAAAAGATCTTTCCAATAATGCTGTGAAGGTCCTCAAAGTAAAATTAGTGTAGTTACACACATGAGCTTGCTCTCCTTGAACAAGTTCTTTAGGCCCAATCTGACCAGACACGATTTTCATTTTGTTTCCAACACGGGCTGGAGCAAGAGGGAGGAATGTTGGTGAGATGGAGCTGCCCTTGAGGTTGGGGTGCAGGACATCTTGGATTGATATCCAGCAAAGCAGAGAGAGCCCTGGGAACCTCTGGGCATCCAACCCCCCTGGCTGACATGGGTTTTGCAAGCTCGGTGCGAGGAGGGTGGTTTTCATTTGCGCCTCATCTTGTCCCAATTAAGAGTTACAAAACACCCATTAAAATGGCAACAAAGCAGAAGTTCAGCCAAGTCCAGCTGGACTGAAACTCTTTGTACCAATTCTGCCACTTACAGAGGTTGCCACATACACAGGAAAAAATGCGGTTTGGTTCATTCTGGTGGCCCTGGAAATGCTTTTCTCAGCTGCTCTTATGAAATGAGCTGTCATTCCAGGTTACCCTGCCCTGAAATAACCCAACCTGTCGGCAGGGAGGGGAGGTACCACGTGCTGTGCTCAGGATTTCATGCTCACCTCTGCTCCAACGTTGGAAATGGAAACCTTGGAATGCTTGCAATTCTTCATTTTCACATTATCAGACTAATTTTAGTCTCTCAGTCTAACCCGCGGAAAGCCAAGAAGGAAAGCTCAAGATATAAATATCATTAAAAACCTCTTTGGATACCTCAGTACTCTGCAGACAGACTCTGCAGGGTTTTTTCCTCTCCTCTGTTAAAGTCTCCTTAAAAACAGTAAGAAACTGACAGTTCAAGTGGTCAGACATTCTGAGGCACAGAGAAAAAGGTGCATAAACCCCTTTGTACTGAGACAGGGCTGTGCCCCAAATAATTCAGAATTCCCTGCCTGTTAAGAGGATAGGAAAAATGGAGTTTACACATTTCTCAAACAAACAACAACAAAAAAAATACACAAAAAAGGAAGGTTGATACTAGCAAGAATAGAAAACACACCCTAGGTAACAACTCAGAGGTATAACACACATATCCAGGTACTGAAACAACCACTGCAGGACTTGCAATAAAATATAGTCCAATAAATTCGGGACCATCCCAATCCTACAAAAATCCACATCCTTTCAGGTGTTTCCTGTGCTGCTCCACATTTATTCCAATAAACACAACTATTTCATAAAGATCCATTTCACTCCTAAGCCCCACTTCTCTCCTGACAGTTGGAAATCCTGCATTATGGATGGAAAATCATTTCCAAACTCCTATTTGTGGCTTGCAACTCTGTGACACCAGCATCAGTGGAAATCCAGGAGGAGCCTCCCTCATCCCTACCTTTTCCATTTGCCACCAGAAGCCTTTCACTGCACAAAGACTATGACAACAAATCACAACAGTCTAATTTAGAACTGGGATGTGGGAACAAGGACAGACAGTGACACGGGACAGAACAATCCAGAGTGCATCCAGAGGGTAACGCAGTTTCAGCTCCTGATGAGCGTCAGGAATTCTTCACGGGTCTTTGGATCTTCCCGGAATACCCCCAACATTGTGCTGGTTACTGTTTTACTGTTCATTTTCTGGACCCCACGCATGACCATGCACATATGCCTAAGAGAAAAGAGAGAGGAGTATGAGGAACAACGCAGGAACACTCCTGGGGAAGGAGAAATCCCACAGGGAGAGACGTTTCTTACAGGGTCACATCCAATTCTGGGAAGGTAACAAAACCTCCACAAGCAGAAAGGGCATCTGCAGCACCCCAGCTTTGGAAGAGTCACACTCTCAGCCACTGAGTGCTGCCTCCTCTCCCCTGATCCCAGGAAAATCCCCCCTTCCCAAGGTGCATTCTGACCACAGGGATGTGCCTGCTGCTAGTGCCAAGCTCTGCACTGCTCGAGGAGGCAGAAGGAGCACAGGGCATGGACCTGCTGCAGCTGGGACAGCTCCTCACTGCCACATCTCCACAGAGGATCAGGCAGCGCCCACTTTAAATGGCTCCAGCACATCAGGATTATTAATTATTTTTATTACTACTGGTAATATTTTGTTATTAATAGGGTTGTTGTTATTGTTATTACTAGTCTCTCTGCCTGATAACCAAGCATAGCACGGAGCCATGATCCCACCCATGGAACACCTGGGATCCCACCCCTGGAACACCTGGGATCACATAGAGCCGGGATTCCACCCCTGGAACATCTGGAATCACACAGAGCTGGGATCTCACTTCTGGAACACCTGGGATCACACCCCTGGAACACCTGGAATCCCACCCCTGGAACACTTGGCATTACATATATGGACCACCTGGGATCCCACCCCTGGAACACCTGGAATCCCACCCCTGGAACGCCTGGAATCACACATATGGAACACCTGGGATTACACCCCTGGAACACCTGGGATCCCACCCCTGGAACACTTGGGATCCTACCCCTGGAACACCTGGGATCCCACCCATGAAACACCTGGGATCATATAGAACTGGGATCCCACCCCTGGAACATCTGCAATCACACCCCTGGACAACCAGCGCTCACCACNACCTGGGATCACATAGAGCCGGGATTCCACCCCTGGAACATCTGGAATCACACAGAGCTGGGATCTCACTTCTGGAACACCTGGGATCACACCCCTGGAACACCTGGAATCCCACCCCTGGAACACTTGGCATTACATATATGGACCACCTGGGATCCCACCCCTGGAACACCTGGAATCCCACCCCTGGAACGCCTGGAATCACACATATGGAACACCTGGGATTACACCCCTGGAACACCTGGGATCCCACCCCTGGAACACTTGGGATCCTACCCCTGGAACACCTGGGATCCCACCCATGAAACACCTGGGATCATATAGAACTGGGATCCCACCCCTGGAACATCTGGAATCCCACCCCTGGAACACCCGGGATCACACAGAGCTGGGATCCAACCCCTGGAACACCTGAGATCCCCACCCCTGCAACACCTGGGATCACATCCCTGGAACACCTGAGATCCCACCCCTGGAACACCTGGGATCCCATCCCTGGAACACCTGGGATTCCCACCCCTGGAACACTGGGATCACTCACGTAGCTTCCACGACGACGCCGACCCCAGCGGGCTGTAAGGCTTCTGTGATGGCGATTGCAATTTGTTTGGTAAGGCGTTCCTGGACTGAGGGAACAACAGAGAATTCAGACTCCCAGAATCCCAGAACTGTGTGAGTTAGAAGAGACATTAAAGCTCATCTCATTCCAAACCCCCACCATGGGCAAGGACACCTTCCACTAGATCAGGTTGCTCCAAGCCCCATCCACCCTATCTTCCATTTGTATCCTGGAACAGATCTTTTATTTTCTTGTTTATATTTGAAGCCGTTTTGCATTTCACCTCTCCAACTACAATTTGTTCTAACAGCTCCTCCATCTCCTATTTTGCAGTAAGATTTTCTTGCCTCTCTGTTCTGTTTCAGTTTTTAGTGTGTTTGCTCCCATTACTGCTGCACCATTTATTCCACACGCCCAATTTCTCTTCTTAAGGAAAGGAAACGGAGATAAAAAATGAGCTTTGTCCTGCAAAGCTTTACTTCCTGCAGCTCTAGCACCCTCTATTCACCAGCCTGGTGGTCACTGAGATTTCTCATGCCAAGACCAGGCCAAATTTAACCACAGGACAAAGGCAGCAGGTTCAGCCCAACCCAAGGCTTTGGACCCTGTGGCTTCCTCCCCTTCTCAGGGGCAGCTCTTGCTCCTTTGCCTCAGACAAGAATTCCTGAAGGCATCTCTCCAAATCTCTGCAGGGGAGTTCATCCAACTGGTTTCGTTATTCCTGGCAGCTCTACCTGGTAGCCCATTTATCCTTGGAATTAATTCCAGCCTCCATTTAACTTTCCTAGGCAGAAGTCACCCTTCACTGGGAATGCAGGGGCTAAGTACAATGACATAACCTCTTCAAGAAGCATTTTTCTCCCCTCTTAAACTCCACATCTACAGTCCACCCCCAATCACCAACCCCCTGCGCTGATTGGGAGAGGAGTGCCCACAACAAACACCAAATTTTGCGTTTACCTTGTAATCTTCTACTGTATATTTCCACGATCCTAAAGGAGAAAGGAAAAAGACAATAGTACAGTTATTTCCAGCTGGCCACTGACTGATCTTCCTGATTATTTTGATGCTATCCAAGGAGACCCCTGCACTGATCCATGTCCTTCCTGGAAATCCATGGCCATGCTGCTGCCCAGGTATTCCTCACAGACTTCCCCTGGCACATCTCTGTGTTGAGTGACAGATTCCCCCCATCTGCAGCACCAGGGACTATTTTAGGGCAAACCAGTCACTTCTCTGGTCTCCTTCTGTTGGTTTGGAATTCCTTGTATCCCCACCCACCTGCACTGCATGGTTGTAGGGGAATTCATTTCCAAAGACTCTCTGAACCCCAATTCCTGAGCATTTCCCTGTGCTTCAGACTAGATAAATGCTGCCTTAAGGTCAGTTCAGATAATGGATTCCCAGAATGCTGAAGTTGAGCAAGAAATGTCTTGGATTCTTGCATTTAACCACAAATTTAGCTGCGAAAAATGAGACAGTATTGGTCTTATTAAAAACAGAATCTCTCACCCCATCCTTCACATTTCAGTGCAGGGATCACCTTAATGGCCCCCTCCAACATCACTTCAAATTTAAGCCATTGGTGGGCAGTGGAAGTTGCACTTAATGACAACTCTCGAATCCACCCATTTAAGAAAATCCATATAATCGCTCTGTAACTCCAGGGGTTGTTCATGCCAACCTCAAATGCTTAATTACACTTCAAGTGGCCACAAAAGGAGCTGCTATAGCAAGCTTTGATACCTCTCTGGTCACACCAGACAAAAGCCAGACAGGGGCTGGCAGCCTGAAGCATCACTTACAAGAATCATGCCCGACAATGAGTCTCTCCTGCTGTTTTGGAGAGAGAATTAAATGCACAAACTCCCCTCCAGCAATGAAATGGTTGTGTTACAGCATAGAACAAAGCAACACAGTATTTAGATTAACTATATGGATAGGAAACATGCTCAGATATTGCATAGAAGAAGTCCTAACAAGGTGTTTATGTAAAAACAGTTATTTGAAAGAGCATTTTCAAGCCTGAGCTTAAAACCCAGAGAAAGATGTTTGTTTACTGAATACAGGTCATCCACAACTACAGAAACTCACCACATTGGACTAATCCTATTATGAAAGATTAGGCCTAGAGCACCAACAGCCTCACAAATCTTTGCTTGAACACTGGTTGCATTATATAGGGCACAAAAGGGAGGCACGGTTTGGGCCCCCAACCTCTACATGGCAAGCACTCAAAAGTGAGAACATTTTGTTATACAAGAATCGAATCTTTTCATTATTGCAATATATGGGAGTTTCACCCTCACTTTAGAGAGAGGCAAGACTTAACCTCTGAGCACAGTGCAGGAAGCCTTGCACATGTTAATGAAGGTTTCCATTCTGAGGATAAACAGTAGGAAAATTGTACCTTTCTAGCACCATGTTGCCGCTTGCATTTGAAAAAAAAAAATCACTGAAAAGCATTTTGAGCTTCTTTTTATGACTGCAGTCAAGAGAGAAACAGAGATCAGAGCAAGCACAAACCAGCAGATGCGCATTTCAAATGTGATCCTTAATCCTGCATTGGAGCCCTGCAGAAATGAAACCACAAGCTAAGGACAGCCTCTTTGGGAAGGATGGATTCTCCTCAGAAATCCAACTCCCAGAAACAACAACAAAACAACACCCCCAGCCCTGCACCAACCAAAACTCAACACAAGTCATGGGATGCCACAAACATCCCCAAGCATGAGCAGCCAGCAGGAGATGAAGTTTTTTGCCCAGCAACTGCAGTTCTGAGAGCTCAGAACCCCAGCCTACAATTCCAGCAGCTCTGTACAGCCACAAAAAAATCATGCAGGAGAAAATTTGCGCATTGAACAACTTTGCAGCCTTTTAATCAGAGCAAAGCCCACTCCCTCAAGCACTGCTGGGGATGGGGGGATGCCTCCCTGCAGTACGAGGTTACACAGCAGAGATGTGACCTCCAAGGATCCTTCCACTTCCAAACCCAACTCCCTGTTGTGCAAGCAGAGAAGAACAGATCTGGCTCACTTTAGGACGTTTTGCTACATTATCCTACACATTTCTCACCTGCTAGGAAAACCCAGCAGGCAGGCAGATTTGCAGGGCTAATTTCTCATTAGTGTTACTGGAGCTACAGCAGGATTAGCAGACCCATCAGGGAAAGCAAAATCTATGTGTTCTTTCTGAGCTTCAGCCAAATTTTTAGATTTGTTTCTCAAAAAGGGACCCTTCCGCTCTGATCCCAAATAATCTGCTTATTGAAGGGATCTACCGTCCTCTTCCTCACCAACACAAGAAAATGTCACTTAATAACAAGAGTCAGTGCAACCACTAACCCAAGGGCACTTGCTGAGGAAAAAAGCTGTTTTACATAAGAAATGGATTTCTCAAGTGTATCACAATTGCTTTGTTTCTTAGGCTGAACTTTATCTACAAAATCTACCCCACAGCACTCTCAGCACCTCTTCGGCGAAAGAAAGAAATGCCAAATTTTTCTGAAGAGTCAGCTAAGAGATGAAAGCTTTAGATTCAATTTATATCCATAAAAATATGATCATCTACAGTTTGGAAGCTGTCAGATTTTTTGTTCTTATTATACCCAAGTGGTAAAGAGCTGGAAATTCTCACTGGTTTTTGTGGCCTGCCTTAGAACATAACCAAATTCTCTTGTTCTTTGCCTCGGAGCTCCCTGCAGACCCCACTGCACTGGGGGAACCTACAAAAGCATTAGGGCTCTGCTGCAGCCACTGGTGAGAACCGACACACAGCTCCAAGACTTTATCTGTCCTCTCCACAAAGGAAAACAATGCTGAGGATTGGTCTAAATCCAAATCCTGGACACAAAGTGGGCTAAGCTTTAGAGGGAGAGGAGATTAAAAAGATTAGCACAGCTAGCACAGCCTGGAATCCTTTTTACAAATTAGCATCACTTTCATTAGAACACTTACCTAGCGAGCTTGCTGAGGCCAAGCACTTGTTTGTTGGGGAGATAACCAATGTGTACCTAGACAGGGGAGAACAACCATTAACAGCAGCAAAACCACCCTTCCAAGGGCATATGAAACTCATGCACGGACAATGAGATGTGCATTTGCCCCAGAATTAATTCTGGGACAGCCCAGGAGTCTTGGCATGTGGGAGGAACGTGGCACCATGCAAGCCTGGGGAATTGTGGAGCTGAGACTGTGAATGCCTCATGAGGTCCTGGTGAAGAATACGTGAGAAAAGTGACTTTTCTGGGGGGGAGAAAAGTCACAGCTCTTCAAGAGTCAAGGCTTATGTTCCAAGTCTCAGGAATGCTACAGAACCCTGCTGCATTTGGGTACAAAGGCAGTCTATTACTCAGCACAGCACTATTTGTCTAAAATAAACAGGCTTTTCTTTCAAGACCTTAAATGGATTTAGGGAGCGGAAGGAAGAGGGACTGTGCTTTACTTCCAGTGAAAGTTCTGATGGCAGGAAGTACTTTGCCACCAAAAATCAGGCTGCACTTCCTGATTTGATTTTCTTTTTCTTGTTTTAGTATCATAGATCATTGATGATGAACTCAGCTTCCATCCTGCTCAAATATGGATTTGCTGAACATGAACTGAATTGGAAGAAGTTTAGCAGAAAAGTGTTCAGACATGAAGGGAAGGTCATTTAGCTCCTTGTTTTCAGAAAGCCATGAGGGCTACTGAATTCCAGCGGGTTTACAGATGTAACAGATTATAAACCAGTACTTTGTGCCACTGTGCCAGAGACTTGAAAAATTAGCCAAGATACAGGAGGGGAGTGTCAGTGGGGGATTCTGGCTTTGTCTGGAGGCCCCATCTCAGAATCCTGTGCTGCTGTACCTGTAGTAGAGGTACCACAGTGCACCTGTTACCTGGCTAACTTGCTCATTCCTACCCCTTCTGTTAGTCAATCAACCCACTGACACCTGAAAAGACATGAAACATTTCAGACAAAGTGAGAGACATGACTTAGAAATAAGCTTTGAATCCTGTTCCCCATATTTTTGCAGATTTCTTGATTTCCTTTAAGACAGAACTGCCAATGCAAGACCTGCAGGTGGGTGTTTGCAGCCTGTTTGGTGCACCCAGCAGGGCAGTGGTTACTCTGAATATTTAGAGCCATACCAAGTTATTGAGTAAGGCTGAGTCGGTGTTTGGGAGGTGATTTCTCCAAACCACACAGGTTAAACAGCTGGATATAAAGAAAAATGCACACATTGCCATAGGAGTAACAGGGAGTAAACACACAGTACACACAACCAAGAGTTAACAGGCACAACAGAAAGCTTGCACAGAAAAAGGTTATCCTGTTCTCCAGTATAAAACACCAACAGCAAGGAAAGAAAGCAGACAAAACTGAATTGACTCAACTGAATAAACAGCTGGTTTCTGTTCATGTGTTTTATTTTTGGGAGACAATTTGTGTGGAACATGTGAGGCACTGATTGAATTTTATAGACAACACAAGCACGTGCTGCTCCCGGCCCTGTGAGCACTTTGTGGTAACAGATGGATCAGGCTAAGCTCCATCCTTCTGTGCTGATACGGGAGGGAAGAGGCTGAGGTGTTCCCACTCAGAACTCTTCATCACCTCTACAGTGGTTAACTGGAGAAATTTTATTTTCTTAAAGTTGTTGGCATTACAATTCCAACACCCTCTGAAGCACCAGCCTTTTTCTCAGGACTCTCCAATTAATCACCATCAGTTTTGACCACCCTCTCCCTGACTCAGCTCCCACAATTAAGGCAGGGCTGCTAATGAGTTTGTTCCACTCACAGGGGGTTTCAGAGGTGAACGTGCACTGGATAGCTCTGAGCCAGGAGCTAAATCCATGACAGAGCCAGTGTGCAGGGTGAGCTGGTTTAATATCGAGATGTCTGCCCTCAAGGCTTGCTGCTGCTTCATGGAGAAGAGCTTTGATATGAAATGTCAGAAACCATTAGATTACTTAGACTAGGAAAGGTTGAGCACTATATTTCAGGAGCTTAAATTCAAATAAAACCTCACATTAAGGAGGCCTTCCTTATTTGTATTCCGAAGATTAAACTTCTCGAACTGTAGCCGTAAGCAGCAAGTACTTACAGCCTTAAAAGCTTTGTAGCTACAGCTACAAAGTCTTTTACATGTACTTAAGGTCTTTTATTGTGCATTCCCACGTTTTTTCCGTGAGGGAGAGTTACCTTTCCAACAAATGGAACGAGGTGATGCTCACACAATGAGAACATGTCTATGTCCTTCACAATTACCATCTCATCATGGTCTTCGTCAAAGATGGCGTCGTTCAGGACATCTGAAATCAAACATTTGCATTAAAAATAAACGCAAAAAGCACGGCAGGCTCTTCCAGCCAGTGCCTGAGAAAGCTTGTGGCAAGGGCAGAGCTCCCTCAGGGCTATAGATTTTAGGGTTCAGGTCTGGGAGGGAAGGAAGGAGTAACATCACAAGCACGTTTTGGTTTGCCAACGGTCCCACATTTGCCACAGTGTCACACTACTGACGTGCTGGCCCAGGAGTCAGCCTGGAGTGTTTTATTGAATTAATAGCTTGAGCACAGGTTGGAACAGGTCTGGTCTTTGCAGAATTACTGACATCTTAAGAGCAATTAAGCCTACAGCTGACAAAGAGAGCACCGTGGGCTTCCATCGGTGCTTCCGCGAGCAAAGCCAGCCCGGGGTCAGGGAAAATCTAAGCTATCACAGTGGTTCCTCCAAACACTTTAACACCAGCATTACTGTCTCCAAGAAGACTTTGCATACATATTTCATCCTGTAACACGCCAGGCAGCAGCTCTGTACACAGAGAAGTCAGAGACACATCTGGGGAGGGATCTGCTGTCCTGATCTGAAACGGGCTGGCACATCCACGCTGCAGCCTAATTCTGCACCTCAGAGTTAGCAGAAAAGTGAGGTGCAGAAACCCCCACAGAGACAGAAGGGAGAGGAGACAGCTCAGTAAGAAAAAGAACATATAATGTGACACTTGGCTAAGCTCAGAGCTCAGCAGAACGAATCCTCAGCTGATTTTCCACTTTCAGCAGTCCTTTGACAAATCCCCAAACAAGCCTGGCACAGGTTATTGCACATCAGTCTCCACAAAGATTGTGGGCACCTGGACCGTGCTCAGAGAGTTGAAAAGTCAAATAACCCCAAGTGCAGAAACCAAGAAGAAGAAAACTTGAAGAACAAGGGAGAAAAGCTGTGTATGAGGGAGAAACATGCAGGAGAGAACCAGCTGCACAGATGGGCTGATAACAAGGACAAGGAACTCTGCAGACAAGTTCAGCTGGAAGCTACACTGGAGTTATGGCCAGGAAAGCAGAGTCCCACACACCACAGCCAGACCAGGATGTGGGAATGGGAGACAGGAAAGAACTGCACCTACACACTGAGTCGTGCCGGAAAAGAAGAGACCTTTATTTACATCTTTGACATTTTATAGAATTCCAAAGGTGACAGTGGATTGGAGGGTGAAGCTGCCACCCCTCCAACACACTGGTCAGGCCAACAGTCTGTCAGCTCTCTCCTCCTCCATGAAAATATGAAAACAAACCATTTGTTGATACTTGAAAGCGTGAGAACTCCTGTTACAGAAACGAAAAACCAATTCAGAAGGCTGAAATTGGGGCAACACCAGGGCACTCAGGGTCTGCCCTGCATGCACCACGGAGCACCTGGAGGGGTGGTGACATAAATCCAGCAGAGGTGGTGACACAAACCCGACAGCAGTGTCTGCTCTGCTTGCCTTGGTGCCTTCCCCTGACACGCACGTCCAGCTAATGGCCACCATCTGCTGTCGATAAGGGATCATCATCATCATCAGAGCACATTTTAATTTCCTGCCTGCTATCAGCACTGCGCAGGTAACCCTGGAAACTGCGCGCACGGCGCTCCGCCTGCCGCGCGGGCTCCTTCCTGAGAAGGGCTGGCAAACCTGCCAGGCAGCCAGGATGAACCCCAGAAGGGTTTTGGGTCAGGGCAGAGAGCATGAAAAAGGCCGGGGAACAACTCTGTGAAGGCACATGATTGTGCCCTTCAAGTTTCTGGGTCTGATTCACGCCAAGCACTGCCAGAGAGGGGTTTGGTTGCATGGGCAGCATCATGCAGTTGTGTAATCATGCATTTAGCCAGGCAAAGGGAGAATCCAGAGCAGAGGATCTGAACAGGCTCAGGGAGAGGCAAGGGAAGGCAGACTGGGTTCTGAGCTCCCTCCTGCAGCGCTCTGCAGCTCTGCCATTTCCACACAGAAAGGCAAACAGTGGTTGCACAAAACCTGCTGCTGTGGCCAGAGTTATTAAAACAAAATCCAAACAGATCCACCAAGCATCTCCAGAGTGATTGCTGCTGTTATTAGACCCCCAGCTCGGCTCACACCAGCCTTGCCAGGAGCATATCAGAGCCTGATGTCAGATATGGATTTACGTCAGCACACTCGCAAAGCAGATTGTTCAGAACAGCCAGAAATGGCCAAATTCTCATTAAGAGTCATGGCAATGTGTGACACAGAGCAGGGCCAGGGCTGCAGAAGGTACTTCCCCCATTAAGCCTCCTATCCATGTGCATATAGATGCAATTACACACTAATTAACATACAAAATACATATTAGTGGATCCTTACAAACTTTCTCTCACAGCTGTGCTGTATCATGGAGACAGCTCAGCCAAAGAGAAGTTTTGGTGACCTCAGAAGTACCACACAGGCAACTCCAGGAACAAAAGGCATCCTGCGAGCCCCAGATGGCCAAAGCAATCAAACAGGAACACAAAGGGCATCCACCCCTCTTGCACATCCCCTTATGCCACAGCCCAGTCTCAGCAGGGTGGGCAATGCCCCCACACAGCCAGGGGAGTTTTAGGGGTAAGAAAACAGATCTGCACATCAAGAATGCAGCCACAGAGCTGTGAGGTTCTCCACGCTTTTTATTTATAGCGGTCTTGCCATTCTGCACCTTTTATTTATTGAATATCAGCAGCAAGGTGCAGCCAGGTCACAGACAACACCTTGCAGCAAGATGTGCTGATTTTGTCAGCACCAGCTACTCCTTGAGAAGAAGGGCCCACAAAGGAAGAAACCAGCTCAGTGTTAGGCCCTCCAAAAACTCCTCCACAAGTGCCAGGTGATACAAGGACAGAAAGGCAAAACAAAGTGTGAGGCTGAAGGCCACCACCAGAGTAAATAGCCACGGTGTGGAGAGCCCCAGTCACCCCTACTCTGCTCCAGTCCCTCCTGCTCACACTTCTCGAGTCTCTCTCCCTGCAAATCAGCACAGCTCGAAGGCTGCCCATCCCTACACCTCCCCCTTTGCAGCCCAAGCCCTGTGCTGGCAAAAGCAGAGCGAGCAGAGCATCTTTTCACAGCTGCTTCTACCTGTGTCCCACTGCAGCAGTTGTTTGCAGTAATTACACGGGAGACACTTCTCTGGCAGAGACTCAAACACCTTGTGAAGGGAAGCAACACCATTTTATCTAAATTTGTCAGGGTTGGTTTTTTGTTTTTAAGACTTTTTTGATTTTTTTTTCCTAGTTTTTCCATTTGCAGTAGCATCAAACAGGGCTCTGACAAGCTCAGCCTACAGCACATATTCTGGAGAGTTTAACAGAGCTGAAAGGACAGAAGGGGAAACATCTTCAGACTAACCAGGCCAGAAGCAAAGCTGGGGACAAAGTTTTGCCCCTTCTCCAGTTCTTTCACTCTGCCTACTAGGCCATGCTTCACTAGTTTGATTCCATGGTTTGTAGAGTCAGGGTGCTCTCTAAATTATTCCAGCTGATTTTTCCATCAGCCAAAAGTTCAGTTCCTGGTGCAAAAACTTCAGTGGGCTGTTGAAACTGAACAGGCACCTGTGCTGCAAGTTAACTCCTGAAACAGAGCAGAATTAATTTGCCCTTTATCTTCAAAAAGAGTTGACAAAATGAAAAATCAGAACTGGATGAAGACAGAATGAGAAAGACCTTTCAGGATTTTGCGTCAGAGCTAAGCAAAGATACCTGTTGCTATAGAAACTATTTGCATGGCTTTAATGTGACACAGGAAAGCAAAAGCACCTCTGGCAAGCAGAGAAGGCAGAGCCCACCCAGAACGGGCTCAGGATGTGGAGGGGATGAGGGATGGCAGCACTGCAGCAGCTTCACAGCACTTCAGAGCTGCCTTTTTAACTGTGCCTGGCAGTGAAGTGATGCAGGTTGTTCTCACCAGGAGTTAAAGCACTTCCCCGTGGTGCTAAGTTGCCTCACAGCTCCAATTTAAGTGCAGGGATGAAGGAAGCCTCAGGAACTCCCTGACACTGCAGCCTGAGCTCATCCATCCTGGCAGAGACAAAAGGCACGAGGTTCTCCTGACACCCATTTCACAGGCCCGGGCTGTCCCCTCTGTCCTTTGCTCTCCAGGGTGACCCTCAAGTGCCACAATTGCCACACTGGAACAAACTGAAGCACTGGCTGAGCTCAGACACCTCCAGGAACAGAGTTACCCCCAAGGCAATGGCAGGGACCTCACATGAACCAGGAGCAGGTCGTGGTTTGGAGGATGCTCCAGAAGAGCAGTGCCATGACCCAACTGAGGCTGAGCGGTCTGTAAGGCAGAACCACCTGGGGAATGCTGGCAGATATTTCTGATTGTCCTTCTCAGAGCTCCCCCGCAGCTGAGGACAGATGTACCTGGCAGCAGGAGACACGAGTTCACAGCTGAATGTGTGGCAGGGAAACCAGCAGAGTGCAGGGTCAGGATGAAATCTGGAAGGAAATTGCTGTAAAAACCTCTCAGCTACTGCTGAGTAAGAGTCAAACCTGGCTTTGTTTTTTATTTACTCATGTGATGACATTACAGGTAACCAAAGTCAGGGAAAACATTCCAGACAAGCAACAAGAAAATCATTGCAGCCTTTGAGTATTAAAAAGGCACCAGGAATTTATTATGCATACAGAGAGCCAGGCAATAAAAATATTAATATAAAGGGCTTACACTGCTGCAGAAAGTGAATGACTTCAGGTTGCTAAGAAAGGGGAGGCTCTGGGTACGTCATTTACTTCAAGAAGTCTTGAAGAGCTCTAGAAACAGGCACAGCCTGAGATGCCACATGAGTGTTTAAATAGGAAATAGAGTTCAAAAGATGCTAAGAAATAAACACTTGTCATAACAAACTTTCCCATCAGGAACCAAGAGAAACCTTAGACACAAAAGAATTTACAAGTTTCTGGCTACTATTTCAGATTTCATCACCAAAAGACTAGAAACAGACACTCAACTTCAGACAGGAACATTTGCTTCAGATGCAAAGCTTAATCCCTCAGTTACCAGAAGGGAGGTGAACCAGACGTGTGATTCAAGGGACTTTTCATAGAAGCAAAGATAAAGGAAAAGCATTATTGCTGTTCAGCTAATTCTGGCCGTGATTTGTACAGGTTTGTTTATTTTCCTGCAAGATACCCTCCACGTTGTAGTGAGACTGGAGTCTATTCATAACAGAGCAGCTACTGCAGACAGATGAAGCCAAGATTAGGTTCTAGAAGTTGTCCTCTGCCAGGAGGTTTATTAATAGGAGGGAAATCAGAAATGGAGATGCTCATTAAAATGTATCAGGATTTCAATAACCATTTCAATGTCCCGTGGCACAGAAGGTGCTCACCCACACTTCTTTCTGAAACTGAAACAAAGGAAAAATCAAAGACAAAACACTTTGGAAGGGCAACATGAAAGATCAGAAGCCTGCAACAGCTGAGATCCAAGAGGTTACGATATTTAATAAATTCCTGACAAAACCCAGCCAAGCTTGGTGTTACTTGAGCATGAACAGGCAGGGGAGATGATCCAGGAACGCCCCAGTTCCCAGAAGTTTCACTGCATTTCGTGTGTGTTCCAGCATGGCAGCCTTCCCTTACGTGGCGGCAGAGCTTGAAGAAACCCCAAAAAACCTCACTCTGAGCAACCCTGTATTTCCCACCCTCTGCTTTACAAGAAACAAGCCATGGCTTGTTTCAGCACAACAATGCTGAGGTTTCAGCTGTTAATGGATTTCAGTGCTGCATCCACGTCCTCATGGATGAGCCAGCAGCACCTCGATTCCAGGAAAACACAGCACCTCCCCAGCTCCCAGCAAAGGGCAGTGCTGCTGATCAAACAGCCTTGTTTGCTTAAGGCACTGTGTGTTTTGACACAGCAATGCTTATCACCTCAGCACAGCAAACCGAGCGGGCTGGAAAAATTTATGAGCTTGCACCATTGTTGTCCTCCATGAAAACACCAAATCCGCACAGACTAGAAGAAAAGAATATTAAGGTTGAAGGTTTTCACCTGTCAGTCTAGGAAAAGCATATACACTAATGAGTGAGGAAATGACCTGACCAGTTACTTGCTTTGAAATAAAAGCTGCCCAGCAGAGTCACTTGGCTTGCAGGCAAATAACGTGCAGCCTATCGAACCACAGAGGTCTGGGAAGCAAAGTTATCCCCTCCCGGTATTTCTGATTTTCATTTGCCTGTTAAACACACTGAAAGGACAGGTGAACCTGCCAACATGCCTGGGAGCTGCCATGCTTCCATGAATAAAGGCTGGGAGCCTTCCCTGGTAGCAGCTCCCACCATCACCAGCGTGCCCAGTTTGGTGAATGTTTTGCTCTGAGTGTTTGTGGCTGACGAGAACAACTGAACTTCCTCCTGCACACGCAGGCAACCCATCCAGCCCTGTGCCTAATGCTTCCTGCAGGGTTACACAATCCAAACCAACTCATTCATGATTCACCTTTCAAAGGCAGAACCATTGGCGCTGTTTCTGTAACTTACCAGTGGCCCGGGCCTGAAACTTTCAGCTTCAGTTGCGAGTTAGTGCTGTCTGCAACCTTGTATTTCCATTTATTCACTCATTTACTGCCTTTGCACACACTTGTGCTTTGTCGTATTTATTATTAGACACTCAGAGAGCACCTCTGAGCATGACATGAAGCCTTCAGTAAAAGGAGGGACGAGGTTTAACCTTTGTGTGGCAGGTAGCTGCCTGAACCAGGTGTCAAAAAGCTAAAGGCACCTGGCTCTCACAGCCCTGCTGTTAACCCTCACCAGCCAAGGGGGTTATTCTGAAACACAATTTACACCCAGAAGTAAGAAGCTGATAGATCTGACCCTGGAAAAGAACACAAGTTCTTGGATGCTGGCACAGAAGCCCTGCATGAAATTGGAAGTTACTTTTTTGGGGACTTTCCTGCTCTGCCATCCTTCCCAACACATTGAGAGGTTTCTCTTGCAACAGCTGCCAGTCTACACCAGTGCTCAAGTGTCTGCACTGAGCTGTCAGGATTCTTAATCTGGTCCCCAGGTGGATTTTATTTGAAATCACTGGAGGCATTCTTGCTATTCCAATCCAAGTGTGATGACTGGTACTACAGGAGTGGGAACAGCACATTTGAATACATCCTGTCAATGAAAGAGGTCGAGGCCTTTGGTAAAGCCAGGATTAATAAATGACAATCTGGAATTAACAGAAAGAGCCAGATACAGATATTTAACAAGTAAACTCTACTAATGGCTCTGACACACAGCACTGAGCAGCTGCAGAACACAGATAGCAGAGATGAATGGGGGTAAAGCAGGAACACTGTCACTGCACTGCTAAAAACAAGTGAGGAAATACAGAGTGGAAGCTGGAAAGCAGAATCAGCTTCTTTGCTGCTCACAAATCTGAATGGAGAGACAGAATTGAGGTGTTGACTTTGTCATATTGTAGGGAAGATAAGCTATGGGAAATACAAACATACAAATACAATCAGGTGTCATGGAAGCAAAGTGACAACGCCCAGGACAGGAGATCAAATGACCAGCACATTTAACCATGCTCCAGGTGTATTATGTTCTCAGGCACACAGAAACCAAAAAGATCATGGTTTGGGCTGAAAGGCATCCTTAAAGGCCAGCTAGTCCAACCCCCTGCAGTGACACAGAGAGGGAGGATTAAGTCAAGAACACCAAGCACAGACCTCTGGCAGTGCATGGGCAACTTCACACTCTCCAGAGGAGAATAGAGCTGGGGAAGGGTCTGGAGCCCCAGGAGAGGCTGAGGGAGCTGGGGAAGGGGCTCAACTTGGAGAAAAGGAGGCTCAGGGGGAACCTTGTGGCTCTGCACAACTCCCTGACAGGAGAGGACAGCCAGAGGAGCTCAGGCTCTGCTCCCTGGGAACAGGGACAGGACAAGAGGAAACAGCCTCTAGTGGCTCCAGGGGAGGTTTAGATTGAATATTGGGGAAAATTTCTTCACTGAAAGGGTGATCAGACACTGGCACAGCTGCCCAGGGCAGTGGTGGAGTCCCCATCCCTGGGGGGATTTAGAAGCCATGTGGATGAGGCACTTGGGGACATGGGCCAGCAGTATCTTGGCAATGCTGGGGGAATGGTTGGACTCAATCTTGGAAGCTTTCTCCAGCCTAAACAAGTCTATAATTTGGATGTACATCTGCCACATCTTTCTTTGTGCTCCTTTATGGAAAATGAAAACTCCATCAGACATTAATTGTTTTCCCCCTGCCTCCCCAGGGCAGATGCTGCAGCAGACAAGGTCACAGGGCTGATTTTAAATCCTGTCCCTGTTCTGACATTCACTGCCCTGGTTCACCTGTGTCACTCCTTCCTTGCTGGGTTTGGAGCTCAGCAGGGACCCGTTTCAACACACTTTGCCTCTGGCCATGTGGTTGTACAACCACCACCACCGAGCTTTTACCTGAGGAACCTCTCTTGGGAAGATGGAACTTGCAGCTGTTGTAACAGCCCCTCATCTCCTGCCTGCTGCAGGGATGAAATGGAAACACTCCTCAAAACACACCCTGCAAATCACTGCTTCAACCTCTGCCTACCCAGACAGCTCCACATGTGGAGCAGAATAAGCCGCAAAAAAAAAAGCCTTAGAAAACAAGAGGTCAAGGCTGCTTTTTATCAGGTTTTTGGGGATGGTTTGGGCCTGTTTTGATTCATTTTCTTTTCCACAAGCCACTTGCTGGTCCAGCTCACAGCCTGGCCAGGCAGAGAGCTGGATTAGTATAACCAAGGGAACAGCACAGGATGCTGCAGCAGAGACAGCAGCAGTCCCACAGCTACTCTTGTGCCCAAACATTGTATAGTTGTTGGCTCTAGGGTTCATGAGGTATTTAAAACTCTCTAAGAAGAATTTGCTCATATTGACTCTCCTAACAAACTCTTCATCCACTGCTTGCTCTGCTATCTGCTGTGGGCTTGTCCTTCAGCTGCAGCTCTTCCTTCTGTTTGGCTGGGAAGAGTGAGAGAAGTGGAAGCTGAGCATCCTGCAAGAAGAGGAGAGCAGCTGGAAAGTAACAGGATTCCTCACCTGAGGAAGGAATGTTAGCATCACAGCTTCACATGATTTCCTAAAAAGAAAAAAGCAGTCCAGGAGTAGAGCACCCAGCAGTGACATTTTCTATCCTTGGATATAATACAGCTCTCTCCCAGGTATGGATAATCACAGGAGGGGAGTATCCAGAACTATTCTGCTTAATTAAATGAATGTGAGAGATTAGAAGACCCCAGAGATCCCACTTTGGAGCAGGAAAAAAGTTTTAAAGATTATTTTAGGTAATGTGTGCACACAGAACAGGCAGCAAGGTAAGAGAGGACTTTAGAAGGGCAGCAACCCCATCCAGGTTCAGCACAGAAATTCATGCTCAAACTCTCTCTGTAAGAATTCCTTCTACTATAGCCTGACAGGATGGCTGAGAGACCTCCTGTGTTTCACAGCAGTAAAATGAGGAAAGTTACTCCCAGTAAACAAAAGATGACACCGTGAAACCCTGATGAAACCTCACCTCACACACACTGTGCAGCAGCACTAGGAGAGGAACAAGGATGGCCACTGCAGCCCAGAGCCTGTCCCTAGATGTGAACCAAAAACCTGGGTTGATCTGAGAGGCAGAACGACTTCCCAGGCAGAAATGCTGTTCCTGGGGGAGGCTGGGACACAACACTGGCACAAGAGTTTAAGCTGGCCATGAGTAAGTGACTGCTGGAAGTTGTCGTAATGTGATTTCAAAAGAGCCGACAGCCGAGAAATAAAAAGGAAACTAAACACAAACCCCAGCCTTTAAGCTGAAGCACAGTGCACTTAGAAAAGGACCCTGATGTGCCAGCAGGAGCTCCCTGATGCCATCAATCAGCACAGTTCAGCCTTGGCATTCGGCTACAACATCCTGCAGCAGCTCTGGGATTCAGTGCTGTATTCCAGAGGGCAGAGCAGGAGCAGCTCCTTCCTCAGCCACACTCACAGACCCTTGCTGCCACTGTTTGCATCCCTTGCCGACAGGAACTTGCCTTTTACTGTCAGAAGGAGCAGAAAGGGGAATTCCCAAGCTCTCCAGGCTCTTTTTTACTGTTTGCACNAAATTCATCTAAAGCAGCCCTGCGGCCGGCACCCGAAGCAGCACACCCCATCCCCGCAGCCCCGCGGAGCGCTCCCTACCCGCGATGGTCTCCTGGTAGCCCTTGGTGAAGAACTGCATGGCCGTGGCCGCCCTCCAGGGCGTCTTGAGCAGCCCCTGGCGCTGCGGGTCCTCTCCCAGCGCCCGCAGGATGGAGGTGTAGGCGGCGGCCAGGCCGGGCAGGCTCAGCTCGTTGTCCTCCTCGCTGCGGGGCCGCTCTCCCCGCCACCCATCCCCGCCGGGGCCGGGCCCGGTGCCCGGGGGGATTCGCGGCTGCTCGGTGGCGGCGGCGGGCGGGGAGGGCGGCGGCCGCTCCCGCCTCGGGTACCCGTTCCAGCCCCGCGCCGCCTCCATGGGCAGCACCGTGCCCGTGTCCGTGCCCCAGCCCGAGCGGACCCCGGGCCGTCCGTGCCCGGCCCCGGAGCTCCCGGTCCGCCGCTTTTATCCCGCCCGCGCCGCCCCCATTGGCCGCCGCCGCCGCCGTGTCACCGACAGCCCCGCCGAGCGCGGAGGGAGGGGCTGCCGGGGATGGGGGCGAGGGGGCATCCCGAGGGATGCTCCTGGGATGGGGATACCCCCGGGATGAGGGCACCGGGGGCATCCCGAGGGATGCTCCTGGGATGGGGATACCCCCGGGATGGGGGCCCCGGGGGCATCCCGAGGGATGGACCCGGGATGGGGGCACCGGGGGCATCCCGAGGGATGCTCCTGGGATGGGGATACCCTCGGAATTAGGGGGATGCTGGGGGTAGGGGCGGTACCCCGGGATGGGATCAAGGGGGGGATACCCCTGGGATGGGGATACCCCTGGGATGGGGGTAGAGGCGGTACCCCGGGATGGGGGCAAGGGGCCATCCCTCGGGATGGCTCCTGGGATGGGGATAGCCCCGGGATGGGGGTAGAGGCGATACCTCGGGATAGGAGCACCGGGGTCATCCCTCGGGATGGCACCCCGGATGGGGATACCCCTGGGATGGGGGTAGAGGCGGTACCCCGGGATGGGATCAAGGGGGGGATACCCCTGGGATGGGGGTAGAGGCGGTACCCCGGGATGGGATCAAGGGGGGGATACCCCTGGGATGGGGGTAGAGGCGGTACCCCGGGATGGGATCAAGGGGGGGATACCCCTGGGATGGGGGTAGAGGCGGTACCCCGGGATGGGATCAAGGGGGGGATACCCCTGGGATGGGGATAGCCCCGGGCTGGGGGTAGAGGAGGTACCCCGGGATGGGGGCAGCGGGGGGCATCTCTCGGGATGGCTCCTGGGATGGG
>VYZR01089194.1:10263-24341 GCA_013400675.1 Oxylabes madagascariensis
TTGTTGTACTTCAGAATGTAATCTGTATACGTGGAAGTAATTGTTGCTTAAGTTATCAATCTACAACAAAATCAGGATATTGAAATGATTCACACAAGCTGTACTATTATTTGCAGTCCAAAGGAGACTAAATAACTCAGAGTACTATACAAAAATATAGCTATACTGCCTTAAAAAAAGCAAACAAGTTGTTTTTAAAGTCTCTATCAAATACAGTGTTAGACTGTGCTACAAAAGTTTTTGACCACAGATAATTTAATTCTGAGATTTTCTATAAATAAGGACATTGAAAAGACAGAAATTAAGCTCCACGTAAACATCGGCACTGAACTGCTGCACAAACAGTAGCTCAGATGACACAGCAAGACCAAAGTCACTAGCATAACATATGTAAGATTGATTGCGTGCTGATATTGCGGGGCATTCCAGCATGCTTGTCTCAGCTAAATTATATCTTCAGAACTACACAAAGTATTATGATACCAAATATATACCTCACAAACACGTACCCCTTTAACACTACTCTTTTGATGCAGTATCTTTATAAAGCACATAAGAGCCCTTCCTTGTGCCTCTGAGATGTAGAATAAACCCAGCTCTCTTGTATACCGAACATCTGACAGCCCTATTTGCAGACATATGCTCCAGACGAAGAAGTAGGCACTGCTTCCTAGAAACCAAGCAGGTTTTTCAAACACTTCTGCAAATCTGGACATTATGTATTAATAATGCAAAAAATATCACTCAGCCATATGATTATTTTATTTTATAGTCATAAGATGTAGACTTTCCCAGCCGGAAATTAGGACTACCTACAGCCAGGCCAGTTTTGCAACCAGATGTAGTCCACACGTTATTTTTCCTCATTTCAAAGGTTTAGATTTGGGTTACATTAAAGGCCTCTCTAGATTCTGATTAACCAGAGATGAGCAGAAACAAATAAAGAGGTCTTGGACCACTCTAGGAATACAGACCTCCTATGAAATCAATCAAGGATGGTAAGGCTTCTCACCCTTGACTCCACACTAGGAACCATCAGGTGATGCTGCACAGAAACCCTCAGCAGAGGGAAAGTTGATCTCAAATTCTAGCTCTCATAAAACTGCATGAACAGGAACTCAGGCTCCAGATGTCCATGCCAAATACTAGACCAGTACTTGTCTGAAAAAATGCCTTTTTTTTCTTGGTAACACGCAAGGATATAACTGATCAAGACCTTTTTAGCACTTGATTACAGATAACTCCCCAGAATATCGTAAAAGCAAAAAAACACATAGCAGTAATGACAGACAACAGATTCAAAGACTGAGTCAAAACCTGCATTCGACTCCTCTCCTCTACAGAACAAATAAGAAAAATAAACATAAAACCAATAAAAAATGCATATGCAGAACTTCTCCTCTAAAGGATAATTATCTTCATCATTGTACTTCTTACATCTCCCAGTTTTTGCCAGACATCCAATCCCAGTATTAGTGTATGCATTCAGATACATCTAGCTTGTTAAAAAACTGGTACATCTGAAATAATTCTCCTATATGCAACCTTATTCTTTCAGTTTATGAACACTGGGACTTCATTTTTCTAAAGAATACAAAATTACTTGCCTAGGAACAGCTTTAAACCTGTTACTTCCACTGCAAAGAGCCTTAGCAACTTACACTGGGAACAAAAAAAAGTCTCATTTCACCTACAGCATATGCAGAGAAGTTGAGAGAGTCTTAACTTTTACAACTTCAAGTAAGCTGCCATTAAGAAGAGAACTCTAAAAAAGTTTGAAAAAGAAGCTTCAATTGTCATTCCATATTAAGCAGCCGTGCCAATAACGCAGGAATAGCCCTTCCCACACACATATTCCCAGTCCCCTTGTTTCCATCACAGTGATGCCAGCACAGCTGCCCATTGCACCACACCATGATCAAACTGAAGAACCAAACCAGTTATGAAATAAGATGGTAAAAGCTGGGGGAGGAGAGGCTGTATTTTCTTAGCAGATCACCCCATGATCCATTTCACTGTGCAGCTGCGCTAACAGCGGGGCAAGCAAAACAAAAGCAGTAATACAAGGATATATATATAACCAATATTTACTCAAGACATCGTTACTGAAGAAATGCGCTTGCATCCTAAATAAAAAACATTCACTTAAAAAGGTACCTAATTTTTTACCTAAGATTTTGTTTCAGTTCAATAAAAAAATTCTTATCTAGCCAGTAGAGCAAACAAGACAGAATACTGCTGAAGCCACTGACCCCTAAAACTCAAAAAAAAAATCAACATTAGAACCAAAAAAAACAATGTTCACAGAGCGCAGGAAGAATCTTATTTCATATTTATTTTCTACACCAATCTAAAATCACCACTGTTTGTTGGGGGTTTTTGCTGAAGTTTTTTTGATTTTTTTAACTAGGTGCCTTTTTCCTCTGTCCACTATTCACTATTACAACATTAGTTACCTTCTGTGCAATTCCAGACAAAGGTTAAATGACCAGTTTGAACAGATTTGTTTTCTGAGCAACTTATGCACTTCAAAAAGACAAAGTGAACTTCATTCCCTCTACACAAACAGTCTGTGAATCAACACTTTGAGTTCTCTCACAGAAACCCCACTTTCATTGCATACTAGGGAATACTGAAGGTCATTAACTATTGTTCTCATAATGAGTCAAGATTACCCTTTGTCCTTTTTTTTCAGTCACAGGCTCACTTTACTAACCATGCATTGTATCCTTCATATGTGTTTTAGTGAAATAAATGATAAAACCCCTTTCCTGCTTTCATCAGGTTTCAAGCCACCTCCAGGTTACTTGTTCATGAACAATCAATTCTCTAGCAGTCACTCATTTTTACACTCAGATCACAGTATAGTACAACTTCTATGATCTATCCCAAGATGACATCTTCATAGTTTATTTTACGGCGAACACTACACATACATATTTGTATGCAGATACAGTTAGAAAGATGGCTCCAATTAACTCGGTGTACTGTAACCATATGAAGTATATTCATAATACTTAGTATAAGCTGACATAACCACTAAAAAACCCCCATTTTCATTCTTTTCCCATCTTGCAATGCTTCCCTCCCTCGTACTGATGAGAATCAGGCAAACTGGAAATTCAGCTCGGGAGCTCCATTTAAAAAAATCTAGTCACAGAACACTGGTCTTGAACTCAATCAATTCCCTGATTTTAGTCACCACACAAGATCTCATTTCACAGATGAGGAAGCACAGGAAACAAGCCACCCTGCATAAAAGATGTTTCTTTGAACAGTAGCACTACCTTATGCCAGCTCAACACGTTCCGCAAATGACTGCCGAAGTATTACCTGCCTCTGTTAAAGTAAAATAAAGTAGAATAACATCAACAGTTTATGAAATCTATCATCACAGTCAAGATGAAATCAGAAACCCGTACATTGTACACAGCGTTTTGTGTAATCACTGAAAAACTGTTTCCCAACTTCTTTTTTTCCTTTACTTAATTAGTAATTCTAGAGTCCTGATTGCCTCCCTCACTTAGGCCAACAGACAATGCCATTACATTCACATTTCAATAATTTCAAGATGCCTACACACCACACAAACAGAATAGTCTATAAAGTTTTTGATAAAGAGGCTTTTTTTACATTTCACAAATGCCATTAACTAAACATTCAAGTGTTTTCTCAGTTATATCATTTGCCAAAACTTTGCAAATAAAACACGTACACACTTATTTTTAAAAACTTCTTACTAGGGAAATCTGCCTGTTTGTAAGCTAACACCTCCCTGGCACAATTTAGTGACTGTACAATCACTGCATGTTGCATCAAAAACACTTCTGCTTTGTTACAGCGCACAGTATTCCTACATTGCAGAGGAGTAATTTAGCTTGAATAAAGACTCACATCTGCAGATAACCATAAAGTCGATCATTTACATTCTTAAACAGTGAACTGTGTTCTACGGGGGAAGTGCTCCAATAAGAAATTAGTCTGTCATCCTTCTCCCCCTCCCCACTTCCAAAGCATCACTTCATTAAAGCCTGAATCAAAACTTCTATTAAATAAAATTCAAATAAGGAATTTAAATATCATCTATTTGGAGCTATACTGGCCAAGATACACAAATCTCTAAGGTCCTAAACAGAAGTGGATACAAGAATCAATCAATTTCTAATCCCATAAACGAAACTTTACTAACCTTTGACAGTATCTCCAAGTATCTTTTTTCCAAGGATCTGTTCTGAATAATTTTAGTGATCTATACTGTTCAGCCTGTTCTAGTAATAAACATTAGTCAGCGATGTGGATCAGGTTAACTCCAGATTAGTTTTCATCCTTGTAGTTTTCATTCTTTGCACACACATTTCACACACAGTACCACATTCTTCACTCAGTCCTGTTCACAATGTCACTCTATAACCACACATCTCTTTTCAAATAATTTCAATTTAATTCTGCACACATTAAACCTTCTTTTTACTCCAGTAGACTTCCAGCAGGACTCGCTCCTCTAGTTTTGGTCTCCAGTTTGGTCTTTGTTACAAAACTGACACTAACAGCAGGAACCAATACATCACTTAAGTGATGTCCAACTTCAAAGTGTACGGTTGTTGAGATTTATTTTTTTAACTCGCAAGAGAGCAAGCAAACATTTGAAAAATGGCAACAGAACAAGCAAAACTTACCTTGAAAATACCAACCCAGTCCTTCTGATGAGGATGGATAAATTGGGTCAGAGTGTAGTGACATTCAAGATGTGTGTTTGGAAGGTAACTTTTTGCGACATTTTGAAAAATCACATGTGCAAAATTGGAGGTCTGCAAAGCGTTAGCTGAAGATGGAACTTCTTGAAAGGATGACATGATTATCTGTAACAAAATTGTAGAAGTTGTTACTTGAACATAGTGGAAAAACTGGTTAAGTTACAAAAATTAATCTAGTTGAAATACATATGACAGAAAAACCTAACAATTAGTTCCCCTGTTCCAAAAACAAGAGAGACATACACTAAACTCACCAAAGTGCACTGCCTCAGCATCTCTCCAAAACAACCACCTCTCAGAATAAAAAGAGCAGTGATTTCAGCAATGACATCAAGATGGAGAGAAAGCATTGCTTAGCTGAATGCCCCCAGTATACTATCTCAGTGTCAGGAAGTGGAAAATAAAAGTGGTGCAAAAACAAAGCCAGGTTCTAACTTAATGAAAGATTCTTAATGGCTCTAGACATGCTAGAGAAGGAGAAACAAAAGTTCTGTAGTTTCCCTCCTTTAAACTTTTCTCAAATCTGCACTGCTCAGTGCTTTTCACAGCTTTTTTACAAGTTTTTTCCTCCCCTTTCAGTGAAAGTATCAAAGTTCCATTTTAAGACTTTTTTTTTTAATAAGAAAGTTTACGTAAACAGGAGTGTTTTGTTTGTGCTGGCTTTTTTCCCTACTTCTCCTTCAAGAGTTTTCCTGCCCCGTTTAGCAGTCTGTGGGCATCTTTTACTATTTTCACTGTAACACATACTGCGTGTTTAGCTTCATTACCATAAACAATGGCCTCCATTGATAGCAGGAACATTGAGGTATGCATGCAGTTGGAGGGATTAACACTAATCAGTTGGACTGCAAAAGCTTTTAATCGTGCTTTCCATTCACCACCTCATTCAGGATACATAGTGCTGCAAACTACAGAAACACAAGATGCTTCACGAGCAGAACAAGAACATCCTTTCCTCAAATTCGGCAATATCAGCCCAAAACAGAAAACATGCAACTGAGAAGTTTCAAGTGTCTGATTCTACTGTACAATCACAGTTTTGTCAAAACATTTGATATTAGGAGGATTAGGGCCTTATGTATCTGACATTTCTGGAAAGATGAGCTATCTTGCTCTTGCAATTGCTCTTAAAGTAATTTTATACCGACCAAGCACATTCACACCTTGAAAGAGGTAACTGCCAAGTGTGTGACATAATATATTACTTTCATTTCAGACACATGTGAAAACCAAACCAAAAGGAGACAGGCCACTGCAAGCCTCACGTAGTTCAAATATGAAAAGCTGTTCCTGTACTTCCTACACCCTTTTAAAATACCACCAGTTAAAAAATAAATAGCGAAGACCTTGTGCTTTCTGAAACAAAATGCACTCTGAAATAAACAGATATCCATCATCCAAAACAAGGAAAAGATAAATACAGGGGGTTTTTTTCACTCTTAAGCTGTCAATATTTTAAGCTTATTACTGCTCTATTTAGAGTAGCACATGAAGTGCATACAGGCAGCCACGACATTATTTTAATATATCATATGTTAAATAAAAAAACAGTCTTGTACACTAACCAACGCAGGTTACAAGACAAAACATCGAGCTTATGAAGATTAATAGATAGAAAAAGAATAATTTCCACAAGCAATAAACTGAGTAAAGATCAAAACACCATTTTCTAGAGACAACAGGGTACACAATAAATCCTATCAGTTATGTAGCTTCAGAGTCCAGAGTAAGAAATGCTACAGCACAGTAAAATCCTGAAAACTCCCACCCATCTCACAACAGAGGATTACATTCAAGGCATCTCTCAATTTCACTCTGAACTATAAATGGTATCTATCGGCAATTTCTATAGTTCTAAAACAAAAAGAATAACCTTAGTTATTTTCAATTCCAACAAATTAATTCATTTTTTAGTAATTCAGTAAGTTAGCCAAATAACATTGACATGAAATAGTGTTTCATTTTCATTAGGTAGAATAAGTACTAAAAGAGAAAACACTGCATTAATAACAAAACCAGTTGCATTTATTTCAATAGTTCTATTAAAAAAAAAAAAAAGGCACCAACCCCAACAAAAAGGGAAAAAAACCCCTATTTCTGCACACTGATTGTCAGCTGCCACAGCTGAGTACTAGCCCTAGCGGAACCAGGAAGGTAGACTGGTTTCCAACCCCAAAGCAGAACTGTTCACAAATCTAACTGGTGCGGACCAGCACAATCATCTGGGATTACTGTTGCCTAGCAGGAAAACCCCCGGAGCTTAGGTGATGCTCAGATCTACTTACAGTTCAAGGATAGTTACGGGGACGCTGGGTACTTAACTCACAGCTACCGGCCAGGAAACGGGAGAGGAGGAGGAAAAGCTACGCACAGCCTTCATTACTGACATGACAAGCGCTTCCCACGGGAAGGCTAAACGACGCGTTTGGCTTTGCGCAGCGGAAAGGACGGCGAAAAGGAGGAAAAGCTCGTCGGGCAGGAAAAACAAAAGCAGGACGAGCCGCACCCCTCCAGTCAGCTCCTCCCGCAGTCCTCCAGCCGCGGCCCCGGGCCCCCGACACCCCCGGCCCGCACCCGCACCGCCTCCCGCCCCTTCCCCGCCGCCGCTCCGCCACCTGCCCGACGCGGTCACCTTGGCTCCGGGCCTCCTTCTTCCTCCCCGGGCCGGGGAGCCCCGCCGGCCCCCGCAGCCCGGCCCCGCCGCTGCCCTGCCGACCACAGCCGTCCCGAACAGCTGGCGGGGGCCGGTGGCGCAGAGTCGCGGCCGCAGGGCCCGCCCGGCCCGGCCCGCCCCGGCCCGGCCCGGCAGCGGCTGGAAGCGGGCGGGAAGGAGCGTGTCAGCCCTGCCCGGCCCCCCCAGCCCCCCGGACACCGCTTACCTAGGCAGACGCGGAGGGCGCCGACGACACCAACATGGGGCCTCGGCCACCAGCGCCGCGGAGCTCCGCCCGTCCGCCCGCGTCACTTCCAGCCCGGCCCTGCCCGCACGGGGTGGGCCCCGCCAGGGATCCGCGGGGGAGTGGAGAGTCTGCCGGCGATGCCCGCCTCCCACAGGCACAGCCCCTCGGGGGGGGTCGGGCCTGCGGGCACGGCGCTGTGCGCGGCGTGTGCCCGGCCGGGCTGCTGGCACCTCTACAGCGCTGCCACGGTGCCCTCCCGTCGTGTCCGTGATTACAACATCATCTCTGTCGCACCCACTTACCCCGAATTAATCATCTCCTCTTCCGTCCCACGTCAAGACACAGGCGTGCCGTCACCCTGGAGGTCACCGTGGATCTGCCAGCCTTTGCCGGTCTTCCCAGGGCACGGAGGGGTGAGATAAGAGCGACTGTAAACCTTACAGAGGGTTCTGCCCAGGTACCTGGGCGGATCTCCATGAAAGGGCGTTACATCACACACAACAGCGGCTCAGAACCACGGAAGCACAGAATCACTTAGGTTGGAAAAGACCTTTGAGCTCATTGCGTCCAACTTTGACCAATCACCCCCTTGTCAGCTAGACTGTGGCACTAAATGCCACGTCGTTTCTTGAACACCGCTAGGAGTTGGTGATTCCACCACCTTAACCACTTTAGTTGCCACGAGTTTATACACGATTAATACCTTTTATCATATATGTTAGTTTTAAAACAATCTAGATTTAAATGGTTTGGGCATTAAGGCTTTTCTGACTATGCTTGCAACTATTTCACAAACTCCACTCAATCTTCATCCAAATGCAGTTCATAGAGCACTTACCAGAGACACGGTGCTGAGTAAAAGCAAGCAGTGATGAGTACCCATCACTGGTATGCAGGATTTGTCCCAGTGCACCCAGTGTTGGTTGCCACTACAAACTGTCTTCAAGATCATCTTAAATTCCTTGCTGCTACCATTTCTTCTGTGTTTTCATGTGTATTTTAAACAAACAGGTTAGGAGAGACATAGTGTTATTATAAATAATATGGTTAATCATTAGAATTATTGAGTTAGGTTTCTGACAAGTTCATCTGTTTTTTCATGGTCAATCCTAACAGAACTGAAACTAAGCTGGAGCATAGAAACTGTCTTTAAGTAATTATGATTATTCATGGTACTTGCCCTTTTTGTTTCTGAAAACAGTCTTATGGCTTACGGTGTGTCACAGATTACTAAATTATCCTTTGATTTGTAGCCACAACAAATAATCTCTTATGTCATCCATACATTCCGTGTTTCCCTGGAAAGCAATAAATTCCATGCACAGTACTAACTGATCATTTTAGAAGACAAAAGAAGTGTATGTAGAGCAATCTCTCCTGTAAGACCAGACGAACTTTTGTAGTGGAAAATGAAACCAGTATCTTGTTCAGCAATAAATATTTTTAATGAGGTCAGAAGAGCTATTTCTTCTTATCTCAGTCCTCCATTTCTTCTCCTTGCTGCTCTCTGCTCTCTTTGATGTGATAAAGGGCTGTCTAAGAGTCACGAGACACTGTTCTTATGTGGGCTGGAACTTAGGAAGAACTCGGAGTTTACAGTCACCAGCTGGGGAATATCAGCATTGGTGAGACTAAGTAGTTCTGCTTTCATTTAAAGCCATTATAATGCAGGTTTATGTGAATATGATGAGAAATTTGAAGTGAAGATTTTCTTTTGCAGCTAACAAAATTTTTAGAAGTGAATGCCTGGAAAAACAAGCAAACAAACAACCTACCTCTGCTTCCTAATTTTTAAAAAAAATACTTCTCCCCAGTTCTGAGTTTTTTAAGAAACTTGAGATGTTTCTATGTTCACTGAATAAATGTTCATTCAGTCAACACAGGCAGTTATGGTTTACTCATAATTCAGTATTCAGTTATTATTTCTATTTCTTAATGCATATGGAAGAGGTAAAAAAAACTACATATGCTGGCATTCACATGAACAGTGTAAATATTAGGACAAATAAATCAAGCATAATCTCGTCCTTTTAGTACTTATATCCACAATTTTCCGGAAAATGTATTTTTAAACTTTTAAACTTGCTATCTTAACCACATAATGGTGGTTATAATATATATAATATAAAAATATTTCTGATTAAAATAAACATGTGGTTTAATGGGTTCTCATGTATGCTTTTGCATGCTAGGTTTAGATGCCAATCCTGTCCCTCTAGAATTTATAGAAAGATGCTGCAGAGCCTTTTCTAATTTTGTTATTGCCCCATCAAGAAATGAAGTAATTCACTGAAATGGACAAGTGGTGCAAAATGATCCCAGAATCAACAATCAATATCCTTGTACAAAGATCTAAATCAAGAAAAATGTGACTGGAACTGGTGATACTTGCACTTGGCTGAGAATTAATGGTTTAAGTGCCTTGATAAGTCTGAATTTGCTAGACAGATACTATTTTTTGAAATTCATCCATATGATTTAAATCTTTTAGGAAACTTGCTCTTGAGAAAAAAAAAAACAACAACAATAAAAAACAACAAAAACAAAACCAAAAAACAAAACAAACAAACAAACAAACAACCAAACAAAAAACACAAACACCAAACAAAAGCAAATCAAAAACCAACCAACCAACCAAAAAACCCCAAATAAAACAAAAAAACCCACCAACACTATTTTTCTATCCTTGCTAACAGTCTCTGCAAAATATTTAAAACAAAAAAAAAGTTTTACATCAGCATTTCTAACAAAATCTTACTCTTGTGAGAGTCTCTTAACACTAACACACTAATCCAATCAGAAAACCTTATTATGGGCATTGTGACAATAATCCCA
Source organism: Oxylabes madagascariensis (assembly GCA_013400675.1). Taxonomy (NCBI): domain Eukaryota; kingdom Metazoa; phylum Chordata; class Aves; order Passeriformes; family Timaliidae; genus Oxylabes; species Oxylabes madagascariensis. Next base: position 20,753 of record VYZR01089194.1, read on the forward strand.
TCTCCTCCTGGCTTGATTTTCAGCTTTCCAACTCNAGGATGTCCAGAGCAGCTCAAAGGAGCAAATTGCTCAAGGCCTTGCCCAGTCACATTTGAAATGTCTCCATGGATGGAGACATTCCACTGTCACCTAAAGAACCTCTTTCAGTGATTATAAAAAATTATAAAAAATTTCTTTGCATCAAATTGGAATTTGCAGTTTTGTCTCTTGCCTCTTGTTCTTTCTCTGTGCACCTTGAAGAGAATTCTCTTCCATCTTTTCTAGCTTTCTGTAGATCTTGCTACAGCTTTTTTCTAGCTTCTGAGATCTTTCATCTCTGCTTAGCTGGTTGTAGATAGCAATAGGCCCTGAGGCCTTCTCTTCCAGAGGCTGAAAAAAATCCCTGTTCTCTCTCTTTTTGTGTCTATATGCACAATCTCCAAGGAATATATGTCAAATATATTTCACTGGGGTATCGACTTTGAAATACAATGACAGCAGAACCCTTTTTAAGGGTCTTTATTTCTGAAGTGCACAAATATGAGGACCAATATACAACAGCAAATTACAGTCGTTGTTGCAATAGAAATACTGAATAAAGTAAAAAGTGTGTGTGAATTTAGTCACTGGATTTGAACATTACTAGATTCCAAAGTTTGAAATTTGGTTTGGGATGCAAAAATTTCCCTGCTTTGTAATTATACTGAGACTTTGCCAGGATGAGACTAGTCTCTCCTCGGGCATGAGATGAATGAGGAATAAAAACTGTAATAATGAGGAATAAAAACATGCAGTTAACCAGAACTGCCAAAGGAAATGGGGAGCAATTACAGCCTCCCAGGGAACAGAGTCTTGGGTGTTTGCAAAACATTATTTTTATAACCACACTATCCCCTTCAACCTGTGAGCTCCTTCAGTAATTTAGAGCCTTGAAATTACAAATGGATCCCTGTCACATCTGTTTAACCTTGGATATATGTGAACTTTTATTCAGATCCAGAGCCTAACATTTTTTTCTTTTATTTGTTTACTTTCTGTATTACTGTAGTCTGGACCAAACCCATGATGATTTTTGAACCATCCCTGAATTCCTCCCCTCTGAGGCCCATCTTTGCTTTGCATGAGTGACAGAAAATTTTTATTTTTCTAGGTTTTATTACCAGAGGGAGGTACTTGATGTTGTGGATATTCAATCTATTGGCATGACATGATGATAGTGATGAAGTGTGGTAAGGAAATGCTTCAGTCCTAGTGATTTGATTTCATTTTGGTTTGACTCCTATTTCAACACTTCCAAGTTTTAAAAGTATGGGCCATGAGAGATGTAAAATATATATATTGATGTCACTAATCGGAAGCTCTTTCTGGTCATGTTGAAAAGCACACTTAATCAACTTCTTTAAGATCATGTTACAGAAAGCTATTAACTATACTCTTAAAACAGTTAAATAGTTATAAATAATGTTTTATGTTATGGCTGACAACACTGAATTGCCCAGCATTTAAGGGAACCTAATCACAGGGCATGCAGTCTTGGCCTTCCAGTAAGATGGTGTGGCAAAACTTTGGAACATATTAAAAATCCCATACTATTGCTAACATTTCCTATTAAGGAGAAAGTTTCTCTCTGTGTATTTTGGATTTCTTTTCCAACACTTAATTGCAGCTGATGAAGAAAAGCTATTCAAAAGCTGCCAGGATTTTAAAGTCTGTAGAGTGAGATTGATGAAATTTGTGGGTTTTCCCAAAAGGGTATAGGTGAGAGCAGACATGTAAATTTTGTATGTGTGTGCATGTATGTGTGTGACAGAGGAGAGAGCAGGAGCTTACTTCTAAGGTGTGAGACTTGGCAGCACTGCACTGTACAATGGGCACAAGAAACCGCACGTCTGTAAATGACTGCATTTGAATTGCTGTTACTTCGCTGTTGGGTTACTGTATTGTTAAAGTGAAAAGGAATGTTTTTAATAAATGCAAATAATGAATTAAATGCTTGCACATACTGAGCCTTTACCCTCTGGTGTGTAATTAATATATGTGCACTGGAGACCCAGGTCTGGGGGAGTGTTTCATTTCTTATTTATGATGTTTGCAAGGGTTTTTTTTCCCTCCAGCATACCTCTTACTGGCATACACAGAACGGCATGTAAATGACCACTGAGTAGGTGTCACTGAAATCTTAGCAGATATAGAGCAGGTAAATACCTTTGTTTGGTATGCTTTAGTAGATTTACTGTTTCTCTCAGCCTTTTATCTTTCCTATCTGAAAGTAATAGGAAGCTCCCAAATGACCAACATTTTGTTTTCAGAGGCAGGAAAACTGCATGTGGCAGGAAACAAACAAGCAATGAGATTTAAAAGTTCTTGTACCTCACAGCACAGCACTTAACCCTGAGGGACTGAAAGTAGAAAGGCACTTTCCTACAGCATGCTTCTTGTATCCCCTTCTGGCTCCCCCTCCAGCACTGGCTGCCACCACTGACAGAGCACAGAAGTGTCTGTATACTGTATCTGCATGAAGCTTGGCAGCTTTCCTATTTTCTCATAATGGTATATGTTTTTCTGAAAGGATCTAGAGATGTCTGTGTCCTCACACTAATGCTGTCTCCAGCTCCTCTAGCCTGGCTCAGGCACTTGTTGTGTCTCCACCATTATACTGGTTTGTCTTGCTCCTTGGTTCCCTGAGCAGCTGTGCTTGAACTGGGGGGCTTGGTGCAGCTTTACATCACCAGTACCCCCTGAGTGATGCAGGAATTCCTTATCAGCCTTGACTTGGCACCAAGGAAATAATCTGTCGGGTCATGCAGTGCACTTGTGAGAGAGGCTGTGCCTGGCCTGCATCTCGACACAGAGATCGCCTCATGCTGCTTTCCCCATAGCCTCTCATTCAGCTTGGAGATGGGTCTAAGGCTCTTGTGTAGCTTTTTGTACAGAAAACTTCTCGGTCAACAGATCTTGAGTCTCACTCACTCACTTCTCCTACTGCTTGAGTTCTGAAACTCTTACATTATGAGTTCTTAAATTCTATGAAAAAAATAATGACCATATTGCTACATACATTACATACAAATCAATTACTTGGAAACACAGTACTAAAATGAAAATTCGTCTATAATTCACTCCCCCCAATGATTTATTATTCTATTGTGTCTGTTAACATTTTACAGAGAAGAATATGTTGGATTTGCTATGCAAATTTACATACAGAAAATAATGTCACTTTTCTGGTGTTATTTATTCAGCACTATTCAAAAATGCAAATATATTCTAATCACACAACTTTCATACCTTTTCTTATTTCACAAATTTATTTTCCTGTATAAGGAATATTTTTAAAAGGCAGATTACTGTAGAGATTACATTTTTAGAACTTTCTACAAAAAGAAACATTTATTAAATGGCTCTCCCTTTTGCTAATATATATTTTACATGATCTTGTAGCCAACTTAACATACTTTGTTTTCCAAAGTGTGGTTGCATGTTGTTGTGCCTTGGAACTGGAAACTTTCAATCAAAATAGAATTTACATTATTAATATGAGTAACAACTCTTTTGAAATCACAGTAAGGTTACAGCCATGACATATGGCTTTAGTTCACTACATGGCCAA
>VYZR01089197.1:3131-30333 GCA_013400675.1 Oxylabes madagascariensis
GACTTTCTAAATAAAGCAAATTATTCCTGGCAGTGACAGGGTCGTCTGTGGGGTTTAGGCAACCTCAACTGGTGTGTGGGAAAGACAGTGGCAGTGGTCACATCATGTCACAGCTGCCACTCTTGCAGTTCTGTGGCTTTTAATGTCTCTTGCTGACCATCTCCACAGAGCCAAGGATGGTATTTCACCACAAGATATGGATGTTGCAAAGCCCATACTTAATTCCAGTCTCAACTGGACAGATATTCCTGTGTAATGCTGTTGGGGAGGGAAGGGATCCTCCACAGTTCTCTACAGAGAACCTCAGCTGGTTTGCTACAGAGCTGAACACCATTTCTCGTCTCCTCAGACCTATCAACAATATAGAAATGTCTGGAAAACCCTGCTGCTGCAGATGCTGCCTCAGCATTGGCAGTGCAAAGGGATTTTACATGGGGGGAGCTGTGGCTATGGCTGTCTCTGTTGGATATGCTGTGAACACAGATAGTCTGACAGGCTCATTACAAGGAAAGACTGAGAGGCAGATCGCTCCTTCCTGCTGGAATCAGACAGGAATTGAATTGAATAATATCTANACAATAGAAACCCACCTCTGGGAGAGCAGAGAGGAAAAGAAAGTATAAAGAATTTTTGGACTATGTCCACCTTGTCCAAGAGGAAACTGTCAGGGACTTTTCAACTCGTGTCCTTCGTTTTCCATTCTTTCTCCACCACAGAGCTTTTTAAGTCTTTCAAACCAGCAAGCTGACCTCAGCAGCCCCATTTTCACACGAAATAATCTGGACATTTGTTCAAGAGCTCTGCATGTTTTGTAGAGGTTTCCATCAGAGCCTTTCAAACATAATATATGTTGAAACCCTGTTGTGAAGGGTTTCTTCTTGCTAACTGTATGAAAAGAAAGGCACTGAGGCACAGAACCATTACAGGACCTTCCCGAGGTCTTTTGTCATCTTGTTGACAGAACTAAAAATATAATCAGTCTGGCATCAATAGAGAACTCCCTTGGCTTGTATTTGTTGGTTATGCAAACATCAGCGAGGAAACAATTGGGCTCAGTATTCTTAGATGTAAAGATAATGGTGTTGATATATTGATTCAGCAAAGAACGTCAAGCCTCTGCTTAAGTTCTGTTTACTCTGAAGTTCAAGGTTGTGTTTATATTTTAAGGTAGCTCTGCAGTTGCCATCCCTGCAGTGCCTGATGAACTTCCCGTCTCTCACTCATTTGCGCAGGGAACGCTTTGAGAGGTGGGGTGGTTAAATCCACTCTTCCCCGTGTGGGTAAAGCACAGAGAAACAAAGGTTGTCAGTGTACTCTGGTAGCACTGGATGGCTTTTAATTCCCGAGGTTCCTCCTGCCAGCTCAGCTGTGGTGGGACAGAGCTCTGTGAGGCTTTCCTGGGACTTCCATGGGCTTTTGCAGCTTGTGCTGAGTTCAAGGCTGCTGTGGCCATTCATAATGTGGTATCTCAACACTTGCACAGATGTGCAGCCTGGAGACAGCTGTGCTGAGGAAGAAATTACAGTGCAATATGTGTAGTTGCTCATTCCTGCCTCCTGCCAGAGCTTCCTGTCGCATCCTGCCTCTGGCTGCGNATAGGGAGAAAGAGAGAAAAAAGATCCCTTTTGTCCTTTGTTCTGAGCACCAGGGAGAGATGTCCAGAAAGGACAACATTTCTTAATTGCAATAATTCCCCAAAATTTCAAGTGTTTGTGCAAACCCCCCATGCACAGAATTCAGGCAGCATTTCCTAAGTCAGCACGNGGTGTTCCCAGGAGCACTTCCACTTCTCTCCTCTCAAAATTAGTGGAGAGGTTTAAATAACAGTTGTTTTATACCCTTCTTAACATTGGCTGGCACAGGTATGGACTCAGCTGAGGTGGTCCCAGCTGCCAGGAGGGAGGATCCTGTCAGATATGTTCAAGGTCCTCCAGAAAATCTGTGCCAGAGACAGACCTGAAATTTGACCTGTGTTGTATCAAGGTCACCCCAAAAGATATTTTCAACCAACTGCTCTGTTATATCAAGGGTATTAGAACTGCCATCATTGTCCCATTTAATTACAGAGGTTTTTTGTGTTGATTTCAATGTGACTTCAATATCCTGTAGCTTTTTAACAGCTTTTATAGGATTTGCCATCTGTCTTACCAGCATCCTATAGTCAGTTGCATTTTGATGGGATGCATTTGCAGTTATTTATGTTGCTTTAGTGCAAAAGAGTTCTGTAAGAAATGATTGCAAATAATAGTTTAATTTTCCAAAACATGAGAAAGAAACTAAAGCCGTGTTAAAAAATGGATTTTGGTAATTGCTGCCAACTTTTCAGCTCACTGTTCTCTGGTCTGTTTAGGAAAATGAACTGAGTGCTGTATATAGTGCGCAGCTTGATGCATTAACAGCAGGAGTGGACGTGTGAAAGTTTCAAAGAAATAAATGTAAACATCACTTAGATGAGGACAGGGCTGGAAGCAGCCAGGCTGAAGTGCAGACAGATCACACAGGGGATGAGAGGGGGCTCAGACTGTCAATAGGTGAGAGCCAAGGCTACAGACATGTTTGACAGACAGCTGGGTGGGAAGTCCTTGCCAGAGAAGGATGTGGAAATGCTTTAGCAGATGCACTTTATATGTTTGTCAAATTAATTTTACTGATTACTATTTATTTGGTGTAATCAGAAGTGTGTCTGTTCTTGCCTGAGGCTGGGAAGGAGTTTAAAAGCATTATTAGCGTAAGCTTAACAACACTTTCATCCTATACATAAATATTACCCTGTTTTCATGGATAAAAGCTCTCAATACTGGCTGAACAGTGCTCTTGCTGATTTCATTGTGCCAGGAGGGAGGCTTTTTGGAAACTGCATCCCAGATGGTTTCTCACAGCTTTCCCAAGATTTACAGATCCCATGACTGCTTAAGAATCCTATCGGGCAAGTTGTTAAGGACCTCCAGAGGTTTTGCAAGTTTAATTTCTGTGGCAAAACAAGGACGTTTGCTTATTATCTTCCAATTTAATTGTTGTCTGTTCCTACCTCTGTGTTTGCATTGCATCCCCTGCTCCTCCTGCAGAAGGGCTGGAGCTCAGCTCCTCGGCTTTTTTGCAGTCCAAGGTGCCAAGTGCTGGCTCTGATAAACTGTCAGTGCTGCAGTGCTCGGCGCTGCCTGAGATTCTGAAAGGCTGAGATTTGCTCCGAATGCAAATTTGTACAAAACAGGTCTTATTCTCCTGAGCACAACTCTCCATATCTCCTCCCAGGCACATGCTCAGATGGTGCTTGGGGAAAGGAGGGATGTTTTGTATGGAGCTTGCTAATTATGAAACAGATTTCATCAGCCATCTTTGCAAATTGGCCTTAGAATTACCAGAACCCCAAAGTAGCATTAAAACTGCCTCGTAACAGCAATAATGAATGAGCTTCAGTGCAGCAGGCCAAGTGTGTAACACTCTGGGACATGTGCAGTGTGGGGGGCTCTGTGGGAATCTGGTGCCAGTAGTGGGGGTTTCCTCCATACCACATCTCAAAAACGGAGATGACGGACAGGGGCTTGGAATTTTTGTGTAAGAGCCACGAAGCAATTTAAAGTGCCTCTATTTCAATCACAGTCTCTTTAGGTCTTTGCTGAGAAAAGCCATCCTCCAGTTTATGCATAGTCCTGGCATTCATGCAAAAAAATTGCTCTGCGTATTTCTGTTTCCTTTTAAAACATTAGTTCTTTCTAAATGGTCATGACCTGCCATGGAGGAGCTGCTTTGATGTTTTGTTGTAAAGTCAAAGTCTTCCTTTAGGCTTGAAACACGCACAGACTGGTGCTCAGCTGTGCCATAGGCATGTAGGAATGTTGCTTTTATTCTGATTACCTTCCCTAAAAATAAAACCCAGTTATTTATTTAGTACAAAATGCTGCCCTGTTTTTGTAGCCGAAGATAAATTGCATTTCCAGAGGTCCTTGTTGCTTTTCTGAGTGCCTCCACACAGTACTCCAAGTGCTGCAGGTTAGATTTGAAGGCAGGATGAGGAATGCCTGAGGGCATTCCAAACCATCCAAGGGCAGCTGGTCCAAGGGCTGCAGGTGGAGGTGTTCTGCTCCATGGTGTGCTGGGAACTGGAAACCACAGCAGCCTCCTTTCACTTCATTTAGGAGTATTTGTTTTAGACAGTGTCTGCCTGGCTTTTGTGGAGGGTCTCTCTGGATCCCAGCCTTGCCCTTTTCTGAACAGCAGGGACAACTGGGCTATTTCCAGGTTCTGTCAGTGGCTGGAACAGCATTATTTCATGTTTTCTTTGTCTTTGGTGCTGGAAGAGGCCAGTATGAATCCTCCTGACCCAGAAAGGGCAGCAGAGTGCTTGAGAGAGTAGAGTTTCTATTAAAGCTTAGACATAAACATCAGAACTTACCTCTTTGGCACGTGGTCTTTTCCTGGGAGAAGGGTGATCTCTCCTTGGCTTTCCCCATTAACTTTTTTCAGACCAACTCCTGCTGATTTCATCACAGGAAGGAGATGTCAGCAGTAATCCCTGGCCTTTCAGAACCTCTCTATTTAAAGAGCAGAGGTTTCCAGAGCTGCTTGGTCAGCCACCCTGCCCATCCTCTGTGCCGCTGCCTCTGGACCTGGGATCGGGGCTGAGCCAGGGCAATCCCACAGGCTTCCGCCCTGGGGCTGTGGGATCTCCAAACCAGGCCATGCATGGTTTGAATTTAGCTCTATTTTAGTATTGAAATGCCCATTTAGAGTGGTAATTTACTTCTGTCTTCCAAGAACAGAAGATGTTTGCTACCAACTGCTTCCTGTCCATCAGAACAAAATGTTTTTCAAGTAGGGATAGGGTGGAGTATATTGGTTTTTTGTTTTTTTGGAGGTGCTGGTTTAAGCTTTTTTTTCCCTTTCCAATATGTTTTTCGAGGAGGTCATGTTCATCTGCTTGCTGCATACTGGGTTTTTGCTTTGGTGGGGATGTTTGTCTCTTGAATTCCAAACCAAATACCAAGTTGTAGCACTTCATGGTATTTCAGCCATCAATAACTTCTTCAGTTAAGCTGGCAACTGTACTCCCACTTGCAAAACTATGTTAGCATACTATAGCGACACATGCAAAATTATGTCTAATATATATGTGTGTATTCATGTGTATAAATATTTATATATGCATGCACATATATGATACAGGTATCATTAAGATTTCTTCCTCTAATTAGCATCAATTCACTGCCGCACCCTGAAAGTGGTAAATTTTTAATAAATGTGCAACTTTTTTTGTCCTTTTGCTACAAAAATGGATAGAATACAGAACCAGGCAGGTTTTTTTCTCCAGATTGGTTAACATAAACTTTACAGAAAGAAAAAATATTTTCAAGTTTCATGTTTCACATTTATGCACAACTCTTGAGTTAGGTAGAATTTCACTTTATCTACACAGATGCCCTTTCCCAAAGAGCTCTTGAAGACTGCTTCTCCACTGCCCCTGGGCCAGGTGGGAAGAACAAAAATAACTCACTCTTAATTTTTCTTTTCTTCTGGCTGGTCTATCCAGGTTGCATCCATTATCTGCCTCTTTGGGGAGTGGGAATGAATTGTGGGGCTCTCCTACGGTTCACATCCTGACCTTCAGCACATTTCTGTGTCTCTAATGAAGTTTAGAGCTCATTTTCCTTTGGGGATTTCTTTCTTCAAATCGTGCTCTGAGTTCCTGGATGCAAAAGGAGGACAGGGCCTGACATCCACAGCTGGGCAGCTGCTCTGGCTCCGAACATCTCTTGCTCTTCTGTTGCACAACAGAAGTTGAGCAGGGTGCCTGCTTAATACATGGCATGAAAGTGCATTAGCAGTGTGTGTTTGCAGCTTTGGCAAAGCAGGGATGAACTGACAGGTCATCTGAACACGCAGGGTAAACCCCAAGGAAAAGCATTTAATCTAATTTTACCCATAATTCGGAATTGCCTGTGCTAGGAATGACATAATAATTTTAAATAGCCATCAGTTCTCTTTTAGTGTGGATTTTCTCAATGCTCTTTCTTTTGTTTCTGGTTTTTCTGGTAGTTCTTTCCACTGCAGACAGGGCACCTCCCCTTCCCTGTGAGGAACAGTTTAAGCACTGCAATGTACTTTAGTCCTGTTCCCTTGTGAGTCCTCCCTGCCAGTCAGTTCAGGTAAAGGATCTCTGTGGATCTCTGGCTGGGGATGGGCCAGTCCTGAAATGTCACATTTAATTAATAAATCACTTTGGGAAAGGATAGCAAGGGTCCTGGCAAGGCAGGACTTCTAAAGAAAGACTGAAGGCAGCCCATCAGAGAGAAAGTGGATAAATAAAAGGGATTGTGATCTCCAAAGAGCTGGACAAGAGTCACTTCTGTCAGAGCCACAGGAAAAGGCACAGTGAGATTCAGTGCTTACAGGCAGAAACAATGCTCACTTGGATTTAGAGACCTATTGAATTCTTCATTACTTCCAGCCTTTAAATCAAGACAGGATCAATTCATAAACTGGGATATATGGACTTGATGCAGATGTCCTTAGCCAGCATCTTTAACAATTTATGCGAGAGACAATTACTTTCTAATGCCTCTAAAAAGTGGATTATGAAATTAAGGTCATTCTGCAGGACAGAGGGTTGCTGGGTTTTTTTATTTTTTAATTTTTCATCCCCTTCCGTGGTTAGGGCTCTGTTATCTGTGAGCTCTAGTCCCTTCATGGGGAAGTAATTTGTGTTTTCCACTGCTCCTGTGTAATCTGACTGATTCTGCATGACCTGGCTAAGGGTGTCATGTCCTATTAGAGGATTGGAGACCAAAATACACTATCTTGGCTGTGGAAAATTTTCCTAACGTGACTTTGTCACTTTTCACAAACGGAATCACAAATTTTTGAGAAAAATGTAACGTGCCTAGAGATGGAGTGGGAAGGGAGAATGTGTGACCCTGACCTTTCATACTGATGTGGATTGCTGATGGTTTAGAAAACAAAATAACTTTTGTTGTGGAATAAACCAAATATCCCAGATTACAGCACAGTCCTTGATTGGAAGGCTGTTGGTGTTGAGCAACTTTGAATTTCATTCTCCCCACCAGCAAAGCAAAATACAGTCTGAGGAGCAACAGCAAAGTGTCTTGTGGGCAAAGCTGATAGCCCAAACACTGCTGAGAGTGGAGCAGAGTGGGCAGAGCTTCCTTCCCTCAGCACCTGCCAGCAGGAAAACTCCAGAGCAGGAAGGGATCTGAGGCTCCCGGTTGCCTGAGCCAGGCATGGACTGGCCAGTGGCTCTGTCTGGGGTGGCTGCTTTGTTCTGTGCTGCCCTGGGTATAAACTGAGCAGCACAAGACAGATGGGCAGGTTCTTATTTCAGCTTCTTTACCTGTTTTTGTCTCTTTCTCCTTCTTTGCAGTACGTGGTCATTCCAACTCGCCGTGCAACCGCAGTGGCCTTGCAGAGTTTCACTTCACACCTCCTGGGAGATGCTGGCAGTCCTTATCTCATTGGATTTGTAAGTGCTCACAGCGGGCTCTGGCAGGGTTTGCTTTTGTTTCCGAGCTGCTCCTCTGAAATGCCAAGTTAGATCCTGCTGGGAAGGAAGGCCTGTGCTTGTCAGCAGAATGGAAAGTGCTGCAGAGCACTGCAACTTTTTTTTACCTGGTTGGGTTGTTGTGAGCTGCAGTTCAAACCAGGGGGGACTGTTTGGGTGTGGGAAATAAGATTCCACATCTTTTTAGCCTAAGGTGTTTATAAAGCTCACAGACAGCTCTGAAAAGAGAGTATTCTTGCTGTGGTGTGGACATGGGGTTGATAGAAATTAGGTTGGAAGGGAGTCGTGTGTGTTTAGATGTTAACTGGCCTCAGAAACCAAATACCTGTTTATGGGCAGCAACACACAGCTGTACCTGGTTTGATAGTAAATCATAGAAAATCAGAATCATAGAAACACAGAATATTCTGGGCTGGAAGGGACTGACAAGGATCATCCAGTCCAGCTCCTGACCCTGCACAGACACCCCAACAATCTCAGCCTGTGTCTGAGAGCATTGTCCAAACACTCCTGGAGCTCTGGCAACCTCTGGGCTGTGCCCATTCCCTGGGGAGCCTGGGCAGTGCCCAGCCAGGGGTTTTTATTAATATTCCTTCCTGGGGTGTTCACTTTGGGCTCCTTTCTGTGACTGCTTCAGTGGCTGGCCCTGGTCTGACTGGGGATCTCCCTTCCCATGCCACCAGTATCCTACTGCAGAACAGAACAGGAGACCCAGCTCCAAAATCTGGCAGAGAACATTCACTGTTCAAAAGCCTAGGAAATGTAATGAGGAAAAGAAATCTGGATGTACTGGGGAAATGCCTTTTTCCTTCAGTGGAGTTTGATGCATGGAGTTTCAGAGATCTCAGATCATCATTTATAAAATACAGTAGCTTCCACAGAAATCCCTAAGTGACCCTGCTCCTGATGTGCTGAAAGTGTTGCTACCCAGGGGTGTAACTGGGATCTTCACTGGTCCCATCACCTGAGAGACAGGGTTTTGATGTGCTCCTCCAGCTCAGACACAGCTGCTGGGTGCTGTGGGGTTTTTTTATTTTTTTACAACCATCATTGCTCATCTATTCAGCCTGTAGACACCAGTGTGTGTAGCTACACATATTTATTTTTATATACTTAATTTTGTGAGTATATCTGTTTAAATATACATAAATGTTTACTTTTGAGTGGGAATGCTATGGTTGCTCTGTAGCCCTCTGAAGCACATGGGAAAATGCAGATAGAGATAAAACTGAGAAGACCAAAGAAATGAGAAATCTCTCAAGAGAATAAAAATGCATAATTTTTCTTAACTCCTTATTTACTTCAATGTTCTAGGTACCTGGGGAGAAAGGATCTTATTTTAGATGTTACTTGAAGGTGGCAAGAACAAAGGAATTGCAGGAGAGGCTGTTTCATGCAGGGCAGGTGATGTGGGGAATGTGGGAGAGGAGAAGGAGCCCGGCAGGACAGGGGCTGGAGATGAGGGCAGGGCTGGGGCAGGCCAGGCTGCCTCGGGTGGCTGCTGCATGTTCATCCTTTTCCTTGCATGAGAGGGATGTCCAGGAGGAATACCTAGGACCCTGAATGATTGTAATTATTCTTGAAAATTGCCTGGGGCACTTCAATGTCATAGATTAAAAAATAAAAAGTCTTTGGTTGTAGAAATAACATCCTTGTCTTGCCCTCCTGGTATTCAGAGATCAAGCAAGTTGTGAGTTGCTTAAGGATTCTTGGCTGAAATATCTGTAGCCCCAATTTAATAGCTGCATTAGGCTTTCTTTAGGCTGGGAAAATACTCATTATTATTTTGAATTGTCCTTCTCTAATGCCGTAATTGTTGGGCAGTTGTGATTTGGGAGGAGGTGATGCAGATCCAAGGCTCTGTGCAGAAGAGGAGTGAAGCACTCATGTCATGAAAGGAGCCAGCATTCCTGTGTGCAGCCTCTTTTCTGGCTGGGCTGATTCATCCTCCCTCTGCTACCAGGACTGAAAGGTCAACTACAGCTCCACATAACACAGGAAAACAAATACTGTTTAAAGTGAGAGGACAGCCAACTTCTGCACCAGAGCTAAGGCAAGCACTGAACCTGGGTATTAAAAACCACAGGATTGTCCAGCTGCAGTGCAGGGTGGAGACCTTCACACAGCATTGAAGCCCCACCTGGGCAGGTTGCAGAAGGGGCTCAGATTCTGACCAGGATTTTCAAGGCAGTCTGTGAGGGCTGAGTAACCTACTCCTGCTGGGTTAAAGGGAAATTTGGGAACCTGATTCCCACAGTCCTTCTAGGAATCTCCACCCTGAGGGCATCAACTCCCACTGCTGTGACTCCAGACTCTTCAGGAGGCAGACCAAGAGCAGGGGATAGGTTTCGAAGGAGAGCAGGAGAAGGCCCTGGAGATGTCCAAGGAACAACTGGACATGGCACTCGCTGCTCTGGTCTGGTTTACAAGATGCTCTGGTCTGGTTTTTTATTCAGTCACAAGTTGGACTTGATGATCTCAGAGGTCTTTTCCAACCTTAATGATTCTGTAATTCTGTGAGTAACAGGCAGGCTCAGAATGAGTGAACCTCAGACTCCTGATCACTTGGGTTCACCTGGGATCCTGAAGCTCTGCTGTGTCTTCCAACTGCTTACAGAATCCCCCTGAAGTTCCCTCACTAAATGATCAGTGCTTTGATCAAACATGACTGGAATCCTACATGCTTTTGGTGAGTTTATAGTGAGATTCCCTCTAGAAATGCTCTTAATAAAGAACTGGTGACCCTTGTCATTGTAGGACCGAGCAGAGGCAGGCAGTTGTCTCTGCTGGAGACCCATAAATGTTGTATTGATCTTAAAATCCCCGTGTGGAACATAGAAGGTGCTGATGAGCCACAGCCTCAGGTGTGCAATTGCTGCTGTGCTCTGTGCTGTGTCCTGAGAGCTCAAGGTCACACTCAGACTTGCTGTACCTTCATCCCATTCCAAATCCTGCACTGCAGCTCCTTAAACCACCCAAAGCAGCAAATACACATTAGTGCTTAAAAGCAAGTGGCAAGGAGCACATATGTGTGGCTATTTTTCATGTCTCTTTAAATATTGATAACTTTTATTATGGTAAAAAGGCTTAAGATTGTCTTACAGAGGAGTTATGCAAATACAGCTTTAGGGTGGCAGCTGTAATTTGCATAAAGCTTTACCACGTGGCAAGCTCTGAGATCAATTACTGTAAATCAGCACTGCCTGTTCATTTCCAAATAAGAATAGGCATTGCTGCAGTACTTCAGTAGATGAGACAGCTTTTATTCCTAGAGAGTTGTAACTATTTTCAGGACCTTTGTGATAGCCAACCTGTAGAGTTTAAATAATTCCTTTTTAATAACTCCAGTGTCACTCCACGCTTTACTCTTGAGGCAGTTGGTGAGAGATCTCACCTGCTCCGTGCATGACGCCCAAATATGTGTGGTACTTTTCTGTCTTTGCCCGCTCCCACTGTGCAGACACGATTGCTGGAGCACGGAAGTGTTAAGAGAAATGCCCCAAATCCCACCATTAATGCTGAGTATCAGATAAAGGTCTTCAACTGCTGCCCTAGACAGCATTTCAGACTCAGAAGAGCAAGTGGAGGGAGGTGGCAGCAGCATGTGAAATAGTTAACTCTTTTCAGGCTGCATCACGGCTCCAGCTCTTTGTCTCACTATTTCTGGTTTGATCTTGGTTGCCCTTTAAAATAAAGCAACTGTAAGTTGCTGCTGTGTCCATCTGTGCACAGGCATGAACCTGTTTTCCCTGCTCAGGATTTACAGCATCATTCTTGTTGTGCCCCCTCCACTTCCTGACTGCTCTTCTGCTTCTGGAAATCTGAATACAGGCAAAAGGGGGTTTTATTTCAAGGCTGTGGCTTGTGACTTTTTCTTTCTTTCCTCCGAGTTTGTCATTTGCTTCGTACCTGAGCACTTTCCTCTTCAGCCTTGCCTTGCCTCTGACTGTGATGCCAGCAGGATGCTGCAGGCACTGCTGTCCCCACATGTGCCAGGCAGGTGCTGCTGTGGGCACACACTGTCCTCACTGCCCTGGTGCTGCCTGCTCTCCTGTTTGCTTAAACTCTCTCTCATCTTCTCTGGGCAGCTCTTCATAAGGTCTGAGGATGAAAACCAGTCTATCTCCTTGTCACCTGGCAACATCAACCTGTGAGGAGGGTGTTCTAAAGTGCCAGAGGTACCTCTCCTCCACGAGCACCTTTTGATGGGCTAAAACTTACTCCTTGGACTCCTCTGGTGCTGGTTCCCATCTTTCCTGCCCTCCTGGGCTGTTTCAGTTTTACTGGAAGAACACCACCTCCAGTCATTCCGTGCCAGCTGGGCTGTGGGAGCCTTGGCACCCTTCACTTTTCTCCCTTCCCCAGCTTTCCTGTGAGCAGGTTGATAAATCTAATGAGCTATTTAAGCAGCAAGAATACTAATGGCCTTCCTTTAGCAAGTAGTTAGCAGAGCAGTGTTAATTATCCCTAGTGCAGATTATCAGGGCAGGCAGATCAGCATTTCATTAGGGACAAGGCAAGAAAAACTGTAGTAAATGCAGCAATTAAGATACTTTTTAATGAAAGTTATAACTGGAGGTGCAGATTTCACAGTGTCTTGGCCCAGTTTGAAACAGCCTTTTTGTTGATTTGGTTTGAAGATGTTTACCTAACCAAGTATATCTGTAGAGAAAGTAGCTGTATGTATAAAGACTTGCCTGCCTGAGAAAGCAGAATTCATGTACTGTGGTTTAAAATTCCTGTGTTATGGTTTAAAATGCTATGGCTGCCTCAGAGTAGGACACACTTAGTCTGGAAGAACACTTTTTCCAGTTTAGTTTGCTGGACTAAAACAGGCCACAGCCCATTGGGAGTCAAATCCACTTCTGTCTGACTTAAAACCAGGGTATTGCAATAAAGTGGATCATTGGGATGTGATGCTGCAGTCTGGGTGTTCTGTCCCTGTCTGACCCATGCAGCCACCCCTCAAATATGCCCCATGAGGTGCTTGCTGGTGGTGACACAGTCCTGTCTCTCCTGCCAAAGCAGGGCAGGAGATGAACCCAAGGTCAAAAAGGCAGTAATGTCTTGTAACAAAAATGTGCAAAATACTCTCCTGGCACCACTCTCTGTTTCATGGACCATCAGGAGATATTCCACTGCTCTTGGGGGGTTGAGGATGGAACAGAGGTCTCTCGTTGCCTTTTGCAGCGTGTTCCAATATAGTGTACATGAGTCTGTATAAGAGCATCTTCCATCACCTCATAGAGTTGGTAGATGAAATCTGACACACATTTATGGTTTTTATTGTTTTTTCTTTACCAAGTCCTGCTTGACAGGTGTGGTGTAACCCTGGTGGCATCACTCCTCCTGTAGAGATCTTTCCCCACGTTCATGCTTGTGTGTGACCCACCCTGTGCTGGGTAAAATGGAACTTGGCCTGGCTGCTCTGAACATCTGCTGCGCTTGCCAGGGAAATGATGTGAGGATGAGAACCTCCAGCTCCTCATCCTTATTACCTGTTTCTTCAAGCAGTAACTTTGAGGATTTCTCTGGTCCTGAGTAATTAAAAGCCTTTTTCATCGTGCACTGAAAGACCAAATCTTTGACATAGCTGTCAGCTGCAAAATAAGAGGAGATTAAGCACCTGGAGACCAGTCCTCATGGGATTGATCTCCTCATTGCAAAGAGCCAACAAACTTCCCACTTCTGATGACTCAGGAACAGATAAGTTATAAGTCTGCCAATAAAATACCAAACTACTTCCCACCTCTAGAATGCCTTGTGCCAAGGGTTCACAGCCTGCTTTGGTGTTTTTTCAGAGCTCTGTGCATCTGTCCTGTTCATGACTTTGTTAGATGTACAGGTTCTCAGTATTTTTGATAAATGTTTAATGTAGGTGGAAGTATCTCATTAGAGAAAGCCCAGGAATCCAAAGCAGGTCGTTGTTGCACTTGAGTATTTCAAGCTCTGTCTCATCTGCTCTGTCACTCCTCTGTGCACTGAAAACCTCCTTAAATGAATGTTTTCTTCCTCTGAGCTGCCAAGGATCCTGCACACTCCCAAGATGGGCAGTTTTCATGGTGCTGAGCACCTTTCAGAATGCGTCCAGATTCTCTTCTACATCTCCCTTTGTTTTTGTGGGATATACAGACAGGGAAGGGGCCCGTGCTGCCAGGAGAGGTGGGGACAGGGATGCTGCTGAAGGTCCTGTGCCACACATCTGTTTCTACATGGGAATGGGCACCTACACCTCCCTACATGTTCATCTACCTGGGCCCTGTCATGGGAGTTCCTTCACATTCCCCATGGTATGAGGCATCTCTCTCTGGGGATCAGAGAAAGTCCCTGGGCAGACCAGACCAGACCAGACCAGACCAGACCAGACCAGACCAGAGAGAAAGGCAGTTAATGACTTGAAGAAAAGAGACTTTCAACCCTCTCCAGGGCAAATGAGGCAGGTATTGCTCTGACCCCCAGACGTACCAAGCCCATCTCCTGGCATAGCAAGCAGCATCCCTATGGAGCATCTTATTTTACTGTAGCCTTTTTCAAGGCAGCACCATGTATTTAATGCAGCCTGGTCATCCTGAGAGGGGGAAAATATCATTAAAAAAACAGGTTTACTTCCTCTTATTATAAAGTGTTCCTCGTGCCATTTAGCACAGTGTAAATGCTTCTGCTCCCCACCAGGCCCAGCAAATTGTTTACTTTATAAAATACCTCATTTTTGCTTTCTCAGCTTCGTTTGCATTCATATTCCATTTTTTTAGAAAATTAAAGAAACCTTTCACATTCACACTGACTTCAGAGTGGGTGGATGGCAAACCATTGTGGGGTTCCAGGGAATACTGTGTTAAGGAACTGTACTAAAGTGATCAGCCAGGGAGAACCTGGCTTGTATCAAACTGGTAATCATGAAAATGAGCTATTGCTGCCAGAAATACCCTTTTATGTAGCAGGATTTCTGCCCAAGTGGCAATGTCAGAAGTTTAGAGAAGCCAATTGCAGAGGAATTGAGATATTGACTCAGCAACAAGAGAGGGGAAATAAAACGGTGATATTTCAGAGATGTTGTTACCATTACACTGTGTAATTAATAAATCAGTTAATTTACCCACCTGAACTGTTCAGGAGAGACAGAACATGGAATCCGGATGCCTTCCTTGGGCTCCAGCCCACCTTGGCATCTCCTGTATCCATGGCCCGTGCCCTGCTCCAAAGCACACACCACGTGCTTCCCAAGTCATGAAGTTTCCCTTTGTTCCTGAGCTGTCTCCTGCACTCAGATGGGGACCCAGCTGGGGATTTGGGGTTGGGATCGTGCCCATTGCAGCTGCACTGTTGGTTCTATGGAAAGCAGGAGCTGTGTCCAGCTGGACTCCATCCAAGTGGCTGCCACCGGCTGGGCACACGCCGTCCGTGTTCTGCTGTAAAAATGCCTCAAGCTGAGGTTTATTTAGCAAAGTCATTCCTCTTGGTCTGAGCTCTGTGCTGCACAGGAGGGAGGAGACGTGAACTTTCACAGTTAGGCTGGTATCAAAGACTTGTGATTAGACTGCAGAGCAGCAACGGGACTTCCTTCTTGATTTCCCACCCCCACGTTCTGCATACACGTTTTGAAGCTTTTTGCCACCTTCCAGCTGGAGGAACAAAGGAAGGAATCCCACACATGACTCCGTGCTGCAGAGCTGGCACCGGCCACGCACAGCCCCCGCAGTTTGTTACTCATCTTAGAGAGAAGACACCAAAAATGATGCTTGATTGGGTCTTGCCAAATCACAGTTGGCCAGCTCAGGATGCTGTCATTGCCAGGAGTCTGGAAAGCCCAAAACTGGCGATACAGAGCAGACCATTTGGCAAACGGTGTGTCATTCTTGGAGCCTAGGTCTGTAATTATGTCCTGTGTCCTCTTGAGAGGAGATGCCAAAGTTCCAGCCTTAGCAGGTGGTTTGTAACCAAATGGAACAGAACAACAGAGAACAGGGACTGTTAACAGTCACATAAAAACATATATGTGTTTTTATGCACCCTAAAAGAATTCCAGAGTTAAGAGATGAAGACACTGGGGGGGAATTACATGGAACCTGGATGAGCAAGCCCAGCAGGCTTGAAATATAAGGAAAGAATTATACCTTGAAAGGGAGGAAGAGCATTTTTTTTCTAAACTGTGCATTTACAGAATGTGTTTGGTTAAAAATGAAAAATAGAACAGATTTAATAATAACATGATTTGTTGCTGTAAAAGGTCAACACAATGCGTTAGAAGGGAAGGTGTGGGACAAACTGCATTGGGAGATTTATTTGTTGGAGACTTTACACTTTCAAAGCTGGTTTTTAGCCTAGAATGTCATGTCATCCATGGAAAAAGCAATCAGGAGCACATGCATGGCTTTTCATCCTCTGCTGCTGACTTATCATGTCAATTTGTCAAGTGATTTATTGTCTAGTCCTTTTAGAGAATAATTGTATCCATTCCCAAAAATGAAAAGTGGTTTAGAATGTCTCGATTTCTGTTTTAGAATATCCTCAATTCAGCCTGACAGAGACATTGACTCGATGCCAAATTCTAGTTCATAATGAAGAGTAAGGGAAATGTTTGGAATTGAGGTGTCTGGATACAAAAGGGAATTAATGAGCAGCTGATGTCCCTGTCTCTTGGGTGCAGAGCACATTCTGCTACTTTCCTGTGGGTGCATTCTTTTCATATTCAGGTCTTGTTGCTGTTTTGTAATAAATCTCTCAGACTAATGGTCACTGTTATTTGCCTTCAGTCTCACGTGAGAATTGTTTGTAACACTCTTGTTTTTCTTCATGTGTTTTACACTGCGAATAAAGTTCTTTTTGAGAGGACTAGAACTCTTCTGTATACCAAGCACTGAATTTTTCTCCTCATCCTTTCTAGGGCAGGGATTGAAACAGAGAAATCAGGCAAAACCCCTTCAACTCTTTCTGTATTACACTCTTCCCGTGTTAATTCACTCCCTCTTACTTGAGAGGGCTCCATCCTGTGGGACAGTCCTCAGCTCCAGCGTGTGCAGTAGTGTCACCTCCAGCACTGGGCTGGCAGCTCCTCCTTTCCATCCCTCCTGGGGAGCCAGGCTGAGCTGTGAGAGGGGCAGAAACACACAGAGACCCCCAGAGTGTCCCTGCTAACACACACCCAGTGACGTGACCTGTTCTATTGAGTCCCCATGGGCATCATCCTTCTGGGACCTTCTGTTGTGCTTGGCACTGC
This sequence comes from Oxylabes madagascariensis, assembly GCA_013400675.1. Lineage (NCBI taxonomy): Eukaryota > Metazoa > Chordata > Aves > Passeriformes > Timaliidae > Oxylabes > Oxylabes madagascariensis. The sequence continues at coordinate 19,862 of VYZR01089197.1, forward strand.
TGGGGCATCTCCTCACACACATTTACCTTCCAGGTCTCTGCAGAGTGTGAATTGGTGATTTCTCCTGCATATGACAGTTCTTCTCTTCACTGTCAAGATTTAAGCCTTGAATGTCAGAACTTCCTTGTAGGTTGTGTTTGGCTCCAACTTTTCCATTACCAGCAATGTGGCAGTTTAGAAGTTGCTGCACAAGCTTTGACTATTTCTGGAGCTGATTTGCGTGTGTGCACAGCAGTAGGATTTTATGTTGCAAATTCCCTGCAGTCTTTTGGTATAAACTAGGATTTCTCCCCCAACAAAAGGTCATGGATAAAAACAGAGTTGAACATATAAATACCCAATGCCTTGAGACCCACCCCAACTGCTGCTACCTCTCTGTTGGACTTAGGGAAAGTAAAGTTGTTTGCTGGGCAGTAAATATTAATATGTGGTAGTTTTAGCTACAGACATGCATTACATTTATATTTTACATTACATTTTAGTTCTAGCAAAAGCTTTTCATAACGAACTAAATAGTGCTGTTGCATGTCTCTGCTCCTTTGTGTAGGTGTAAATAATTTGTGTTTACTTTCATGTAGTGATGCTTTTTGGTTGTCAGAAGGTGCAGATTGCCTTAATCCATAAATCTGGTGGTGTGCAGTGTGATCACAGCCCCGTGTCTGAGCCTGGGACAGAGCCACATCTTGCACACAATTACACTTCAAGCTTGAGAGGTTGGAAGAAGGAACGTGCCCCCTACCTCAGACAAGGGCACAAACCCCCCACATTCAAGTTCTGTTTCCTCAAATCAGATGGGATCTCTGTTTTTTTTTTCTTTGGAAAACGTTTCCCTCCTTCCCACTCAGCACACAGAAATGGAATTTAATACCTCCCTTTGCTGAAGGGTAGGTCAGGTGTGGGAGTAAGCAGGACTTGATAGGAATTGCAGAAGATTGATCACTCCCTCACCCACTGAGCAACACCAGCATGGCCCTGCTGGCTCCCCAGGGTGTTTGGGCTGTACAGCAAGGTCAGACACCCACAGATGCTGTCACTGACACAGCCTGGGAGAACATGGAAAGGGCTGTGGGAATCATATTAGATCAGGCCAAAAGAGTGACAGCAAGAGGAGAACCCTGTCAAGCCTCAGAGCATAAATTGCCCAGGCTCCTGTGTGGAAGGCTGCAGGGTGTGAGGGACATTCAGCTTCTACTGAACACACTGTTCCCTTTTAAACCTCACACTTGTTTGGTGGGTGGTTGTTTCAGGAATCGTGTTCCCTTCATTACTATCGTGTCTCTTTTTCATCTAAGTGACTAATTTTTTTTGCCCCTCTCTCTTAGATCTCCGACCTGATACGACAAAGCACAAAGGAGTCCCCAGTCTGGGAGTTCCTCAGCCTGGGTTATGCTCTCATGCTCTGCCCGTTTGTCGTTGTCCTGGGAGGGATGTTCTTCCTGGCCACAGCCCTCTTCTTCCTAAGTGACCGAGCTAAAGCTGAACAACAGTGAGTAGCCTGGCCATTGCAAACGGGGAGGCACCACAGCCTGTTTGCACTCTTGAACATTATGCTTGTACTCTTCCCCTGGCCTTGGCCCTTCCAGGTAAAGGATGTTGGGTTGTGTGGTAAGAACCTGGGCTCAGCAGAGTGCATGAGGCTGCACGAAGCACAGGGGCTTGGGTCGTGCTGGCTGGGCATCCTTTACACGCTTCCGCTCTGGTGGATCTCAGTTGTTGGCCACGTGGCTCGGAGGGGAGCACAGGCCCCTTACACCCTTGCCTGAGCATGTCACAGCCCAGGCTGTCCATGGTGAGGGGCTGCTGGGTGCTGGAACCGGTGGAGTGTGAGGTGAGGAGCAGGAGGTGCTTCCCAAAGCTTGGTGGTAAAGGCTGCACCCGCCCACCTCCACCCCCAGAGCCCCGCTGGCCACCTCTGGCAGTCAAGAACACGAGGCAAGGAGGAAGCAAGCTGTGTGTGGGGACATGTGCGCTCAAGGGTTGCTATGATAGAGTCTTTCCCAGTCCCTTCTTGCAGCTTCATGAAAAAAAAGCTACTGTTTTTCAGTAAAGAAACCGATTCGGATCATCTCACGGTTGGCAACTACAGTAATTCGGAAGACGCTTCCACATGACATACAAACTTCTGGGGTTAGTCTCTTTCTCATAATTGTTGAAAAATAAGAGTTACTATATTTAATGTCATGCTGAATATGTGGGTAGGTGACTAGTCTGGTGTTGACTGTAAGTTGCCTTTGCTTTTCCCCCACTGGAGAATGGGAGCCTTGGTTTACCTTAAGGAGAAGGGCCCTGGAATATCACTCTAGGTGTAGTACAAGTAGAAGGAAAAGAAGGAGTTTGGAGTTGACATAAGCGTGTGAACAGTTTGGATGATACTTTCTGGCTCACGCTGTTTCATCAGATGGATGAAAGAGATCTGGAAGCAGTGCCACAGATGGTGCTGTGGCCCTGTCAGTGCAGTTCCACCTTCCTTTTACTAGCATACATAAATACGAAAGAAAGGAGAAGTTTCTCTATAATGAGATGTTTAAACATTGTGGAAAAACAAGACCTCATGTCATAAGGATGGGAAGTCCTACAGACTAGGACTTGAACTTCAGTGTGGCTTTGGGGACATGACATGTGTGCCTGGTTTGTTATCTGCATAGAAGGGTCTTAAATAGCAGGAAGGGAAGTTGGAGATTAGATGCTAGGAAGGACTTCCTAAGAAAAAAAAAAGAGGTAAATTCTACAGCAGATTATTTGGGGAAGACATGAAAGCTGTCCCTTGTTTCTGATGGCCTCCCCAGCATGGCATGAGGCAGGAAGGTGGGATCTGCACTCCAGCTTATGTTCTCTCTCCAGCTTATGGATCTGCTCTGCAGCCCTGCGTGCTTGTGCTGTGCTTGTGCACATAAGCTGTACATGCCAGTCCAGGTAGTGACCACCTGGAGACATGGCAAGGTGAACATAAGTTTCTGGGTGCTCAGGGTAGCTTTTTTGCTGCAAGGAGCCCGAAGTCCTATTTGGTGTCAGTGCAGCAGATGAAACCCCCTCTGAATAATTTTCCTTCACTCAGGGCGCTCACCTGATTATAAGAAAGCTTCAGGGCTTGTCTTTCCTGTGTTCAGAGAGGAGAGTGCTCGTTCCACTTCTAACTCTGGTGATTTGTGTCCCTTTGCATCACACCTTCTGCCAGTGTGGCATGATAGCACCTCAGGTGGTGAAGGAGGGGCTCAGGATTCAGATAGTGATGAGTTCCAGGTCGTTCCCATTTTTTCAGCACGTCAAGCCCACCTGGACCTTTATGCTGGGCAGGGCACTGTGGTATCCAGCTGTTCTCAGCTCCAGTGGAGATCTCAAGGAGGAGGGTTTTGGTTCACTCAGCAGACACCACAGATCACAGGCTGGTCACTAGCTGGGTGACTCTGCTTGGCTGCCAGCACTGGTGTGCCTTACACAGTTGTTTTGCCAAAGCCCCAGCTTTTGCAGCAGAGTTAATGTGGGAGGGAGACCACATCCACACCTCTAATTGCTCCTATGCAAAAAGGATTATTCCTCTGTTGCTGTCTACCCTTAGCAGCTTTGGTTGTACTCTATCCACGTCCAGAGCAACCAGCCTCCCAAACAGCCACTGCTCCATTCTTAGAAGAAAAACATTCAGGTGTCAAACCTGGTTTTGTTTCTCTTTCTCTTTTAGCATAATTCCCTTTTCTGACTCACATTTGTTTATGAATTTTGTATTAGTCAGTCACAGATATGTTGTGTTGCACACTGGGGAGAACAATTGTCATAAATAATGGTTAACAAAATAATTCCTCTCAAGTGACTCCTAGGAAGGGTACTCTTTCTAGGGTGTGCCCTCTCCTATGTTAAAAATACCCTGGCATCCTGCAGTGAGATTCCTGGAGTGCAGCTTCACTCAAGTTACTGAGAAGTGAGAGTGAAGTAAGAGAGAAGAAAGGCTGGAGGCTGTGGAGGGACCCAGGTGCAGCAGGGTCTGTGCTGTCAACCAGGTCCCGTCTGCCCCCACCAGCAGCTTCAGTGGCTCCTCAGAATTTATGAGGCAGGATTTGTTTATTAGTATCTCCATGCTTGCCTGTGAGAGGAAAGGTAACAGAGCATTTCGCTATTAGCAGATAAAAACTCCTTGCTGGACCCCAGATCCACCATCCAGCTCCCACCTGTCAGGCCATCTGCGCTTGGCATCACACACCTTTGGCAGAGGCCGTTTTCTGCCCAGCCACTCCTCCCCTCCATCCTACCTATTACTTGCTGGGTACAGAGGAATTTCTATTTCAGGATGCCTTGTTTTCCCTCTGCAGTCAGTCCTGCTGCTCAGACAACGGGAGTTGGAAACGGGCTTTGCCAAAAGAAATCAATTAACCTGCGGGAATCACGAGCGCCGGTGTCACACGCCAGAGATTAAACCCATCCATCACTGCCAGGGTCAGGGCACAGGGCAGCTGTCACCCACCCCTCCAGTGAGCTAATACGGGAGCAGAGGAGTGGAACACTGCTCTCACAGCCTAGGGAAACAGAGCTGTCCCTGCTTTAGTTCCCACACCTCCGTAAAATGTAGTTCTGGGATTTATTGCTGGGATTTCTGCCTTTGTTTGTTTCTTTGTGTAACCGTCTCTGGACACTTGCTCAGAAATAATTTCTTCTTCCAGGCAGGGCAGATAACAGGATAGCAACTCCTTCCTGTAAAGCTTCCTCCAGTTTCCACCGTGCTTCCTTTCAAAAAAAGAATTTCCAGGCTTTCACACTACTTTTATCATTGCCACAATTCCTGGCATATTTTGTACTTTTTTAGCACAGGAATTCCAGTCAACAAGGCTGCTCACAAAACACTAACGAAAAAAATTCTTTCTATAGCAATTCTTTTTTTTTTTTAAACCCAATTCTTTTATTACCATTTTCATGCTGCTTCAGAAGTCTGACAGCTTAAAGAGGCTTTTAGAAAATGTACTACTAGCAGAGAGCAAGATAGAGTACATCACTCTGTGTTAATAATCCAATCATTTTGGGGACTAGTTCTATGACACAAATTTAATCCCACCGTTCCACAGTGATAAGGGAGAGAAAACAGTTAAGAATGGGTTCTGTAAGAGGTCTTGGGCACTAGTAATGATAAATACTTCAATTGTTTTTTAAACCACTCCACTGCTATTCCTTCTGTGATATCACTTGTTATTTCTTTCCTGCTCTGCACCTCTGCAGAGGAGGGTTAAAGCAGTTGTATTTTATTTCCAAACATCAGCACTCTGAACTGTAATTCTGTTACTTGCTTGAGGAATATTGGTGAGACCCAAGCTAGATTTTATGCTCTCTGGAAGACAATACAGCCTTGCCATGGCAGAGCCCTCTGAAGTGGATCAGAAATCTGATAATTGCACTTTTATCCACAAGCTTCATTACAGGTAGCTGTGCAGCCCTGCCCAAGATCCATTTCCAAGGTTGGGAGCAGTCCAGGTTCTTCACTCAATGGAAGTAAAAGCTCAGCACTGCTGAGAGTTGTGTCTGTGGTTTGTGTTCATCCCCTTCCTCACTCACAGTGCAGAGAACTGGGACAAACAAAGCTTCACCCTGGAGGGCTGCAGAGGAAAAGCCTATATTTGGTACTTGCTAGAAGCTCCATCAATAATTAGGAAAAATATGGGTGTTTTATTATGAAAAGTCCTTTTCCCAAGCTGTGACAACTTTTGGGTACCAGGGATATAAATCTCCATGTGTGTATCAGGATCCTTTCCTGGGCAGTGAGTGCAGTGATCCTGCAGCCCTGTCCCCAGCCATGGCCACTCCCAGCTGCTGCTGAGGGAAAACCAAATTCTCCTGGATTCTTCCTGAAAAATCACTTTGTGCAGGTGTGGGATACTCTACTCCTCAAAGGGTTTTGTTGTTTTAACTTGTTGTTTTTTTTAACTTAATCCCTGGTTTTACACCTGGAAACATTACATTTTCAGGTTTTTTCCAGAGGTATGAAAAGATGCTTAGGATGGTTGTCCAAGTTCTATAATGGCTCAATCCCTCTGTGCAGGATAGAGGCAGGATATTTTTGCCAAGGATACATCAATGCAGATCAGGCAGTGGGATGCAGCTGCAGTGTGGATCCCTGGTGCAGCCAGAGCAGGAATAAACAGCTGCTCCAATGCAGCTGTTCAGAACAAAAGAATTTAAGTCTTTAACCAGTGACCACTCAGCACTTGAGAGTCTGCATGCCTGAATCGTTCACCTCTTTGTTTGCATAATAAGAGGTTTTACACCTGGAAACATTACATTTTCAGGTTTTTTCCAGAGGTATGAAAAGATGCTTAGGATGGTTGTCCAAGTTCTATAATGGCTCAATCCCTCTGTGCAGGATAGAGGCAGGATATTTTTGCCAAGGATACATCAATGCAGATCAGGCAGTGGGATGCAGCTGCAGTGTGGATCCCTGGTGCAGCCAGAGCAGGAATAAACAGCTGCTCCAATGCAGCTGTTCAGAACAAAAGAATTTAAGTCTTTAACCAGTGACCACTCAGCACTTGAGAGTCTGCATGCCTGAATCGTTCACCTCTTTGTTTGCATAATAAGATTCAGGTTATTTAAACAACTCAAGCAGGTATTTATTTTCTCCTAAAATGAAAATTAAACATTTAATAAGAAAAAGATTTTACTCTTAACACCTTTGATCAGATGTGGAAGCTCTTGCTGAGTAGAAGTGCTGGTGGACATTTCATTTTAAAAGTGGTGTGTACAAACACTAGGAAAAAATACTCTTTACAGAGGAGATAGCAAAATCCACAAAAAGAACCATCCCTAGTCCAGACACTTCTGCTGTCTTAAACATGGCACATCTTCAAATTGCATTACAGGAAAAATGAGAATAATCCATTTTCAGGCTCTTTCTTCTGCCTCCTATCAGGCTTATTTTTAGCCTTTTGCAGAACTGGATATAAAATTATCTCCCAGTTCTCCTATTGCAGCAATTTGAAAGTGTCTGACCTTATTTTTGCTTTGCAGATTCCATTATGTGGGGCAGGGGAAGGACTCATAGAGCTGTCAACCCTCCCTTTCTCTCATTTTTCTGTGGCAGCAGTTGGAGACAGAAAGGACCCACCAGGTGACCTGATGTTGTTGCCAGCAAAGCCCAGAGTCCCCTCCATTAACCATTTACCAGGTATTAAAGTGGCAGCTGACTGATGCTGAGTGCTCTATTCTGGTAGTTTGCATTGCCAAAAAGAACATTCCTTCTCTGAAATAGCTGGAGCTGTATCACAGGGGGTTTTAAGAGGCTGGACATTTATTTTAGAGAGATGTGTCAGTGCTGCATTGAGGCAGAGTTTGGATTTGAGGATTTCAGGAGCTGCGAATGGATTTTAACAACTCCCAAAAAGGGATATATGAGAACAGTTTGCTCACTGTTGATACTCAGCTGCTTATGGGGAGGAATATCATTGCTTCATTTGTTTTTACTTTACAAAAGAACAATAATTAAATGTTTCCTACAGTGGTAGAAACTCACAATGTTTTTTTAGTCCAGACAAGATATCCTTGGCCTTTGAAACCACATGAATTTACAGCAAAAAGCCTGGATTAAGAGACAGAGGGTGTGTGGTGATGGAAGGAGAGAGGCAAGGAATGAGTTTTGAGTATCTGAGAGTGGCATGATGAAACCTCACAGACTGCAGATGGAACAAGATTAGACTATTAGATGGTTTATAGGGAATCCGTGTTAAGAATATGAAGGGGAGAGGTGGTGAAAATGTAAGTAGTTCTATTATTGGTTGAAAAAACTCCTTGTAGAGCTGTTGGTTTTCTCATCTGTTTACCGGCCCTGTTTGTAACTCCATAGACAGAGTTAGCAAAACCAAGAATGTACCAACTTGGGACTTGGATTTTAAATTGGTTTGCCGCTGCAGTTGGGAGCTGCTGGCGTCTTGCAGATGGAAAACAATCCCCTATGGAACAATTGCTGATTTGTTGTGCCACTTTAGCCAGCCTGCGGATTTCCTGCAGGTCGGGTGGGGAGGTGTCAAGGGTCAGTGTGGTTGTTCCCAGGCAGTTTGAGCTCAGCTCTGGTCCTTGCACGGCGTTTGAGAGGCGCTGTCGGAGTTCAGCACTGGCAGCAGGGGCTTTGCTTTAGCCCAGGCAGGACGGGGGCAGCTGGTGCTGGCACAGCTCTGGGAACCCCCGAGCTGTGTGTCTTGGTTTAGGAACACAGGTGTCTGACAGGGAAAGCCAGAGCTTCCCTTGGAATGGAGAATGTAACCCCCCTCCCTTCGAATTATTATACTTTTGAAATTAAGGGGCTTTCAGGCAAAGATATGGGAGTAGGAATAACAGTTCTTTACTAGGAATATTAAAAATAAAAATGTAGTAGTACAAAAAACAAACAAAAAAAGAAAACAGTGACCGAGTCAGAATAGGACCTGATACCCTGTTGGGCAGGGTGTTGGTAGCAGTCCAGTCAAGTTCTCCTGGAGTGACAGATGTGGTTGTGTTGAAGCAGTGATCCTGTAGAAGTGTGTAGCTTTCCTCTGAAGGTCCAGTAGTGGTGAGATGGGTCCAGTCTTCCTCTGGGAATCCAGTGCAAACAGGCTGCTCTGGTGCTCCAAATCTCAGATTTTATCCAGGTAGGAATGCTTGGCTCCTCCCCCTGGGTGGAGCATCTCCCAATGGGATGCTGTAATTGTATCAGTCATGCAGTGAGCCTCGATGGCCCATTAACAGCAGATATCCCCTGGGGAGGGAGGATGGGTCCTGGAAGAGATAAGAACACTGCCCCACCTGGCTTTAACAGCTGGCCCATTAACAGAAGACACCTGCCCCCTCACCTCCCCGGAGTCACGAGGAATGGGTCATAGAAGACAAAAAACCACCTCCCGAGCTGTTTTCAACAGATGGTGAAGAATGCATACTGCTGGTTACATCTTGTATTGCAACCCAAGACACTGCGGAAGGGGCTGCAGGCAGAGCTCTGGGTCCTCCAAAACCACCCATTCCCTGCCAGACTGACCTTCCCAGGTTCATCCCCTGTGCCACAGGGAAAGGAAAACAATAATCCTACACTATTCGTAGCTCCTTAGTGCTCTCCCAGAGCAAGAATGGAACTTCTTCATGTGCCTTATACTATAGGAAAGCCAAAGCTCACTCTTCTGAGAGCTCCAGATGAAGAATTACTTGGGAGTCCACCTGCTGTCTTGGCTACTGACTCTCTGCTGTGAGCCCCAAGAAGTCAGATGTTGTCCCTAAAAAATTCATCAGCTGTAAAACAGGATTGAAGGCACTTTCCCACAACATACAAGGGGTACTGAAATCATATGCTACCAATGGACTCAGCATGTCAATTGATGTTGGCATTACAAAGGAGAATTCTTGGCATAGAGGGACTTTGCCATGCAGGAGGAGATTTTAAATTCTCACTGAGACAGATTCTTTGCTAAGGCTGCCCTGGCACAGAGACAAAATCTGATCAGATCCCACGCAGGTGACTGGAGCACTGAGCAGAAGGCAGCAGCCTTCCAAGCAAGAAACAATCTCTGACACAAGGAAATGAAAGAAATAATAAAAAATTCAGCCCTGCTGTTTTCTGATGTCAGAGCATTTTGCAAAGGCATTGGCTTTTATGAGCAGCAGTGACGTCTCCTTGTGCAGCAATCTGCAAGGCAGATTCTGTGACTGTGGGTGTGTTAGAGCAATTTATTTGTGGTTGGGTCCTTGACCTGGCCAGGCTTTAACCACAGCAATCCCTCACAGCCACTGGCTCCCTGCCCCACCAGCACACTGGGGAGAATTGGAAGGGCAAGAGCTGAAAAACCTGTGGGTTTAGTACTGACAGTTTAATAGGGAAAGCAAAAGCTGCACCAAAAACAAAGCAAAACAAACCAAAGAATTCATTCCCCACTTCCCATGGCAGGTGGGTGTTCAGCCATCCCCCAGGAGAGCAGGCCCCCTTTACACACAAGTTACATGCAAGGACAAACACCTTCACTCCAAACATGCTCCCTTCCTCATTCTTTCCCCCACTTTACATGCTGAGCAAGTGTCAAAAGGTGTGCGATATTAGTCTGGGTCTCCTGTCCTGGTGTACCTCCTCCAAACCTTCCCATGGACACCCAATTCCTCACCAGCGTGGCAGGACAAGGAGCAGAAAGGGCCTTGCCTCTGTGCAAGCCCTGCTCAGGAATAACAAAAACATCTCCAGATTATCACCCATGTTCAGCACAAATCCAAAACACAGCCCCACTCCAGACACTGGGAGGAAAATTCAATTAAATCTACTCCAGCCAAACCCAGCACAGCCTGAATGACATCTTTTAGGGAAACAGGGACAAACTGTTGGAGTATTACCTCCAGTGCTCCAGTAAGGAGTGTCTTAAGTGCTCTGGCTTGGTCATTCCCAAAGTTTCTGCCAGACCACTACAATCCACGTGGGGATTGCCAGGACTGTTATAGTGGAGTGAAATGGATGGGTGTTTCCTTGAGGCCTCCAGGCCATGTTGGACAGGGCT
>VYZR01089199.1:14011-34561 GCA_013400675.1 Oxylabes madagascariensis
CCTACCATTAGCATTAAAAAGAATTGGACACTTACATGGTGGCAGGCGGAACGAGTGGATTCTTTCCCAGACAGTGAGACATATCAGGATAGAAACATTTTGACATTAGAGCATGAACAAATCTGTAAATGATTAGCCAAGAAAAGAAATCTGGCCGATTGTTTGTCAGTTCATTAACCATCCACTGCAAACTATACGGCTATTGTCTCCTGCAGTCAGAACAGGGTGATACAAATAATAAAGATAACAGCCAGAAGAGCTATTTCACTATGTGGATTGTGCACTTGGTCTTGTGAATCAATTTTTGTGTACCTTGTCTCGTTTCCAAGTGATATCTGCAAGGTGAAGAGACAAAGTAACACACATCTAAAATAAATTGAATTAATCTGGAAAATAGGCTCACTACCACTTTTTGATCCAGCGTGTATGTAAGAAAAAAGCTTGCTTTGTGTCACAATACAAATCTCACTGATTTACCTTTTCTGTGCACAAGTGAAATGAATTTGATTCAGCTAAGCACATGCTCAGCTTTAGACCTGTGCCTAAGTCCTGTTTTTAACAACTAAACACTGCTTACCGTACTTTGCTGAGTCAGGGACTGGATTCAGTTCTCCCACGGATAGGCAGCCATCTGCCAGGCACATTGTGGTATAAAATGCTTAATTTCCCAGAGGAAAATAAATTTGCAGAAATTTTTCTTCATCAGGCCTTTTATTAGACACTGCTAGATCTGAGTCCCAGGAGAACATGTTTTCCTTGGCTCCAATGGCATGTACCCTCCTAGAAAATACAGGATTTGGCTGGGCACACTAGCACCAGAACTGGTACCAATGCCAACAGCCAACTAGACCCTTGCTTGCATGTTTATTAACAAATGATCAAGAAAATATGTGACCACTACATATTCCTATTTAACTCAAGGAAAAACCAAACCCACTCCTGAAAGGACACTGCCTATGATCTTCTTGCCTTGAAATGCTACACTCTCCTAGGGGCACTCTCTCCATCCCACTGGTGAACAGGCAGTTGCTGCTGGTGTAGGATGATATACTTGATGGAAACTTGCTCACTGCTGAGACACAGGCGACCGTCCCATCTCAAGGTCACCCTTCTCTTTTCTTTCATCTGCCATCATATATGTGCGGTAAGATTTTTTGAGCCAGGATTTTTCTTGCTATATTCATGTGTAGCACCTATGCTGGGTCATGGTGACAGATGGGCATCAGAGACAAAATCCAAACCAGTTTAGTTCCTGATGATTTATTTATTTCCCTAATGTTCAGAAAATTATTTGTCTTCCTGCTTTTCCACCTTCCCTTAATTCATCTTGAGAAGAATTCATATCCTGAGATACACTTGCATTCAACAGGCCAAGGGAAGGGATCTCCATCATAGACCACTTTTAACACAGATCACTTTGATATATCATAATTGTAACTGTGATTTTACAGTCAGTCAACTCCCTGTATTTTTAATCTACAGATTACCTTGCTATGCCTTACCTGCCTTTCAGAAAGTGATGCAGATGGCCAGAATTTTCAAGTTTCTTACTGATTTTCCAGTAAAAAGGAATTTACACAACAGCAGACTTTATCACCTATACATGATCTATACATAATTAGCTTTCTTATGGTTAGTAGAGACAAGGTAGAAGAAATCTGCCAGCTGAAGACAAATGGAATGCCCAATAAACCAACAATAACTCAGTGCTTCTAAAAAAGGCTTTGGAAAGAAGGATCCACTTGTGGACGGAGTAACAAATTCAGCTTAAATATAGCAAAGCAAAAGCAAGATAAAGATTACCCTTAGGGGCAATGGACTCCTGGGTAATAAAAGCCCTGTTCAGTCATAACTAGGAGCTTCAGTCCACTTTGCTATTGGGAGGAAAAAGCCACCCATGGAATCATTCATCCCCAACTGCTTCAGTACCTTTCCAGGCTGAGACAATTCTTCCATTGCCATCTAAGTTACCTTTTTCAACACAAAATAAAGTAAATCCTGTCCTCTAGAGTTCCTTAGGGAGAAAGCCAGTCTTGCTAGCACAAAAGCACTCAGTGGGTTTTAGGGGACCTCCATCTATCTGGGAAGAGAGGACATCCACACGGGACTGATCACAGACCAAACACAGAGTCTGTGTCTGCGCAGACTCTTGTTTTACTACACACCTAGGCATGAAGGAATTAAGGCCTGATCTGGAACACAAAGTTAATCACATATTAAGTAGTCTTCAAAGTGTGGAATTTTTCCTGTGTGCTCCAGGGTTAGCATAGTCCAAATCAAATCATAGATAAAATTTTGTACTAGTCCTGAAAACACTGAGCATTTCCTGTTGTTTCCATGCTCCATGGGGCTGTGATTTCATGATGCAAAATATTTGACCACAAAACAGGCTTGTGGTATTGCTGGAGTCCCATTCCAAGGCTCCTCCCTCCTCTTCCCTCCAGCTGTGGCTGCTGATTTCTGCCCTTACACAGGGAAGAAATAATCAGCTGGGATGTCAGAGGACACACCAAGCCATGTTAATATGACCACTATCTTCACGCCTAGATGTTGCTTATTGAACCACATTATTTATAAGGAAGAAAGAAGCAAGATACTTATGCAAATAATATCAAAACACAAAAGCAATGGCACACACATTGCAAAGAAGTTCAGTGTATCAGACCAAATAGCATTCTTGTCTCCATATCTCAAATATTTCTAATCTAAGACCCTATAAAAGATAAGTCTGCTTCATCTCTTTCAAAACAGCTTCCTTCAACACTGCAGGGAAAAAAAATCCACAACTTTGGAAAAGAATAACACAAATTAAATTGTGTACACTTCAGAATTATATCAATCTGTATCACCAAGACAGAAGAAAAAGACAGACAAGCCATCTTTGTCTAACATGCTGTAATGAGAGAACTGTCATTGTCTTTGGATTCTTTTATAAATAAAATAAATATAAAAAGACAAGTAATTTTCTCACCTAATTTTCCTGTAGAACTGATAATTAAGTGTTGTTGGCTGCATCACCAGCACACATTTGTGATAGTTGATTTAGTGTCTCTGCACATTTAAAAGCTGAAAATTTTCTCTTTTGCTGAGTAAAAATACATGTTTCATGGCCTTTTCTCTTGTTCAAGTAATAAGTCAGCTTTATTTTTTTTAAAACTTGCCATCAGTGAAAAGTATTGTTTTTTCAAAAATCTTTCATGTATTTAGGACCTCGCTGAAAAGTAATTAATTACTGTGTATGTTGTAGAATGACTCTCAATATATTAATAAAGATACAAGATTCTAGCCCATATATTTTTAAAATATATATTACAAAGACACTGGCTTGAACACAAGCAAAAATTTAGAGCGACAAACCTCTGACTGGGTGGAAGTCCTTAGCTCACTGTGTGATGTTTTGCACATCCATTAATTTATCTTCTTAAGTGGGAAGTGCTGAAACCTCAGCTAAGACAGTACTGGACATGGGAATATATCATCACCTATGTGGGAAGTACTTGAGGCTTTCCTCACAAATGTGTCCATCGTTTTAGTGTGTTTCATTCTTCCCACAGCAGCTGCAGCCTGGCAATATTGTGTTGCCGAGTCAAAGCTTCATGGCTGAGAGCTGTGCAAAAGGAAGACAGTTTGGACACAAAAAGGAGAAGGTTTAATTTAAGGGGCCCAAGCTGGAAATTGACAGTCAGTGTCTTTGACCAAGAGTTTTGCACATCCTCAGAATTAGGTGTAGCTAAGAGAACTCCTCTGTTCTTGGCTCTTCCTTTCTCAGTGGCCTTAGCTCTGGCTCCCGAACACAAATCCTTCACACTGTGATGTTAGAATGTGTCTGGATGTGTCTGGCACTCCTCTCTGACCACACTGACTGACAAGCTTTCAAGAAAAACAATGTCTCTATGCAAATTGAGGGCCCCAACACCTGTACCAGGGCATCCAGTGCTTTACTTGTAGGCACACAGCTTTCATTTCACTCCATTTATTTTGGTACAAAACAAAAAACTAACCCTCCCCCAAGAGATGACATTAAAATAAATTGTGTTTAAACCGAAACCAAGTACTTGTACAGTTTTCCCCAGTGTGAAATTTGTTTTAAGGTAAACCATTGAAACTTTCCTGAGTACACGAGGCTTTGAAGAATGCCTACATATTACCCATGACACCGCAAATTTCAGCAGCAGCCCACAGTAACTCTCACATCATGTACTTAGTAGCACAGTGCTTGCAAAATTGCTGTCATTTACCAGTCTCTGTACCTAATCAAAGCCTGCACACACACACCATGCTATGATCAGAGCTAATGACATGCCATGGGGTCATCTTTTGCCACCCTGAGTTAGCAAGAGACATTAGAGGAGACATTAGAAGAGCCTCCCTCGAAATGGCCATGTGAGAATAGCCACAAAGGTAAAAAAATTACATCATGTATGCAAGTTTTCTTATGAAAGTAAATAATGAGATAAGACCAAACTCCTAATTTAACTCTCCTAGCAGGATCAATATTGTTTCTGCAAACTCTCTTGCCTGAATATTGCACTGTAAATTCTTGAGGACTTGTTAGCTCCTGCAAGACCCTCTGGAGTGATTTAGGGGGGTTATTGTTGTATGT
The DNA here is from genome assembly GCA_013400675.1 of Oxylabes madagascariensis. NCBI lineage: Eukaryota > Metazoa > Chordata > Aves > Passeriformes > Timaliidae > Oxylabes > Oxylabes madagascariensis. The sequence continues at coordinate 18,615 of VYZR01089199.1, forward strand.
CTGTTCATGGAGGCATTAGGAGAGATGGGAATTGTATGCAGGCCTTTGCCACCACAATTTGCAACCTGGAAAATTAAACTGCTATCAATCCCATCTTATGTTAGTATTCCAGCCCCTTGGCAATGGTATTCCGAGCAATTCAGTATTTACATATATATATGGTTTTCATTTTGGCAATGAAACGTCAGGGACCCTGAACCACAGTTGCCTGCAAGGACAGAAAGCCATTTTGACAGCAGCAAGTGGCACAGGCTGAGCAAGGGAGCACTTTCTCATCTGTCCACTTTTTACCTGTGCTTTTGCCTGTCTGCCACTGAGCCTTAGTGTCCGTGTGTGCAAAGCCCTGGCAGCAACAAAATATTCATCAGTAATGCTTCAAAACTCAGTCTTTTCAAGACTAACCCTGCCATCTCATAAATTCCAGATGATAACATTTTAAAAGGCATTTCTAATGAAAGACTTGTTATTTCCCAAGAAGAGACAGGCAGCCCCAGCTTTCTCCTTTCTGTGTCTTGCCTTTTTCCTTATCACCGTTGTGTAACAACCCAAAAGATACATGACATTTATCACAACAGTTCTCATCCATTCACCTGACAATTAGAAATGCCCAGTGGATGGGCTGGAGGCCTGGTATTTATGTTTGTATTTTTGAGTTTCAGCATTTCTGTAACCCTTCGTTACCACTAGTATAGGCAAAAGTCAGCGCTCACCTCATACAGCAGAACATTCACTAAAACACAGGATTGAGAAGGAGCTTGGACATGAACTCTGGTTTCTGTAAAGAAGCACTTTCACCTGTATTTTCTGCCAGCTGTCACATCACAACCAGTTGCACTTAACACCAGGAAAGGTTTGCCACAACCTCTTCTCCCTCTTGGAAGACAGACATGAGTGCGGGGCAGCGATGAAACCTGCTCTTTCTTTGCCCATGGACAGCTAAGGCCAGATCCTGCTCACAGCAAAACCAGACTGCTACTGATTAAGAAAATACATCCTGACTACACTTCTAAACAAATGGTAATACTCTATTTTTTTTTATTTATTTTTTTTTTTTTTATACCTGGAAAATTTTATTGGCCACCACATCTCCCCACTAGTGATGCAACTCCATTTGTAACCCATTGCTCATGACCATCTTATATTTTCAGGTGCATCACACAGGTACACCATGCTCAAGTAAATCAGGATGACTAGAATTTAAATAAACAGAGTGATTTAGGGCAGAATTTAAATTACATAATACAAATTATGATGTGTTTAGGGCTAGATCTAGGGCCAACTGAGCTACTAAGATCATTACTCCTGAATTTATTTGCAGAATAAGTAATTATAAGAAAAGCAGGTTCTTGCTTAGACATGTCTGCAAATAACGAAACATCATTAACATGCAGGAGACTTGTTACATTTTGGTGGATTTGATTTTCGAATACCAGGCTTGGTTTCTTGCTTCCCCGTCTCTGCAGCCCTGCCATCGCCACTAGTTGCAGGAGAGGCGGTTTTGCAGGCAGTGGCATTCCCCTGCAGAGGCTGTAACACCACACTGCCCAGAGGCACGGCGTGTTGATTGAAGCATGGTCTCTATGTGTCATGTGTCAAGGATGATATGTCACCAAATCAGCCTTGCATCTCTACGCAAGGTGTTGAGACAACACCATCAAATCACGGCCTCTTGACTGTTTTTTAGTGTCTAATATAACAAATGACTATAAGCTCACTCTGGATTAATGTCGGTGTCATGAATATTTACTAATGCATATCAAAGCCAGGATCAATGCTAGGAAAGGATTTTAAGTGTAAGTTTACAATGAAACGCAGACAGAGAGCTGACTTCCCCCCTCCAGCACAAATTACAAGCAAGTTTACACTGCATTGTGCAAGGGCAGAGGGCAATATTCCTGACACATTATTGACAAAACAAAGCTTCCCTTCCTTCTTTCTGTGAAGGAATAACTTAATTTTGGTTATACTGATTTACTGCTTGAAAGTGTAAGATAAATCACATTGTGGGCAAGATGTAAGCTCTGGCTTGTCAGTAGACTGGTTACATGTGTACTTACAACTCTCACTGAACCACCCAACGCCATCCAATTAGACATTGTCATGTTTTTTTCACTTCTCTTTTTATCATGTTCCACAGCTGGACATGTCTTCCCAGACCCTTGAAAATTGTCCATGATTGTGTTCAGTGCTAGTGTAGCAGATACAACAGCATGCCACCATCTGTGCTCACAGAAATTCCCACCCTGCCTCACCAGGTTCCCCCCAAGCAGCAGGTGTTTCCCAGGGCCCCATAACTCAGAAGTGAATGCCAAAGGATGCAATTTGAGGGCAATATGCTGCTGCTTTCACTTTTAATGTTTTGCCATTGCTGCTTTGAAGAGCTTTGCAAGCTTGCCTTAATGGACTCTTTACTTTGTCAAATGGCAATATTTATTTTAACAAAAGGGTTTGGGGCAAATCGGTTAAAGGGAGAATCCCCCACTTTTAACTCCTGTTTCCTGGAGGAAAGGAGGAGATTCCTACCTCCACATTGGAGCCTAAACTCTGTGTGGGCAATTCCTGACCTGCTGAACATCACAGTCTGCTACACAGGGCCTTCAGCCCACTCCTCAGCAGGCAGCAGCACTGTAGGGTGTTTCACGGGACCGAGGCATACGAGAGACAAAGGACAGCCTCAATCCTTTCCTCTTTCATGTAGCCTCTCTGCAGTCAGGTAATACATCCTTTTGCATGTGCTGAAGCTGCCCAAAGTGGCGGGGACCCCTCGCCCAGCAGCATTTGGTGAGCGGTGCTGCCGTACACCATGCCAGGCTGCACATGGGCAAGGCAATGCCTGAGCCTCACACACATCTGCAGGAACCTGAGCACTCATATCTCACTTCAGCCTTAGCCCAGATATGTGTTGGTGCACGTATGTATTTTCACAGCCTTACAAATGAACAATAAGTATGGTTCTTTCAAGCAGTGATAGTATCACAAGGAAGTGGCAGACTTGGGACATCAACACTGCAGCTCCAGTCTATCAGCCTGGGAAGCCCCTGCCCTGTGCATCACTACTTGCAGCTGATCTCAACAGGCACATCCCACTCTCCTCTTGGGTCCTCACCATTGCAGCAAGTCCAAGAAAACACGTGTAACCCGGACCTCTGGGAATTACAGATATCTAAAGCACACTGGGTGTTGTAGGTGTTACTGCCCCTGCCTTTCTGCTCTCACCCCAAAAGCAGGCAGCAGACGCTGACTCACACCTCACCAGCTCCCAAGTTACAGCCATTGATGAAGGAGAAAATCAGCTTGCAGAAAGGGAATGGCGCGTGAAGTGTGGCTGCAAATAACCGGTGTCAGCCTAGCGCTGATGTGGCCAAGGAGCCGGCCAGAGCAGCAGAACAGGACAGCAGCAGCCTGTGCGACCCCACACACCGCTGTGGGCAGCTCTCAGGCCGTGTCAGAGCTGGGGCTGAAACAAGTTTCAGGCAGGTTTAAGGCGAGATGGTGTAGTGATGACTGAAGGTCCTTCCCAGCAGTGCAGCTGCACGCTGCTCTGAGCCATCATCCAGCCTGGCCAGGTTTCCCTGCCTGTTGCTGAATAATGCAGCAGCCTGCCACAGCCCCACACCTTGGTGTTCCCATCTGCAACTCAGAGTCCATAAAACTTCCCTTCCTTCATGGAACATTGCAAAATGTTTGGACCCAAAGCTCTAGCTAAGAGCCAGCATTACTGGTGTTCAGCTGGTGAGGTTGAAGGTAAAAACTGCAACAACATTGAACTTGGGGGAAGGAAAGAAAACCTCTTCATGTGGACTCATGCCAGCACCACAGGTGAATGCATAAATGAAAGATATCTTAATTTTGCAAAGGATGGGCACACTGAGGCCATTGTAGGACGAAGCAAAACAGCTGAGCTGTGACCAGCTATCAGCCACAACTTCCCCACTCACAGCAAAGCGTCATTCACTGAGAGGCGGAGGTGGCTAAATGGCCCTGAAAGAATCCAAGAAACAAATTTTGAGCTGATAGCCAACCTCCTTTGCTGTCAGCAAGGCAGTGGCACAGGAGGAGCTGGCATCTGATGGGATGGGCACATGGGCTGGGTGCCTGCACATTGCAGCAAGGGGAGGGCGGCAGAGCCCTGCTCTGGGAATCTCCACGATTAGAAATGACTGCTTGTCCAAAGTATTACGACTACCACTTCAGCTGCTCCTCTCTGATATACTGTGGTTTCTTTATCCAGCACCTGAGTAAACCAAGCACAGGGAGCACCAGAGGCTGCATCATGTTTTTCATCTATTAACCTGTCTTTGCAGCACCCCTGGGTTTAGAGCAACTAAACTTTTGATTTCTAACAAAACCAGCAGCTTATAATCCAGACTGCCCGAATCAGAAGAGCACAAAACTTGAGCTTCAACTCCCCGCTTTAATTTCCTTCAGCAATTTATCACCTCTTTGCAGCTCACACATACAGAACAACCAGAAAAATTTCTTAACACCCCTTTGGCAAGCCACACGGAAGCAACTGCCACAGTATTTTTTTGTTATTGTTTTCAGGGCCCATGGCAAAGAAGACCTAAAAAAAACCCCAAATCCACTCAAACTAAACTAAGAAAGAAAAAAATATTTAAGTACTTACCTTCCACAGGCAAGACACACAAAAAGTGTGAGAATCCACATGAAAGGGCAAAATATTTTTTTTCAAACAGAATTTCCTTGGAAAACATGTTGAGAATAGTGTCATCTCCACGTATGTATTAACACTACCTACATACACGTTTGTCCATGTTTCTATTGTATGTTTATACAAATTATTTTAAACGCAGTAGAGAAGGTGTTGCTTGATGTTTCACATAAAAGCAGGAAAGTGGGAAGTAAAATTCAGCCCCTGCTTCAAATCCACTAGCACTGCATATCAATTTCATATTTTTTCTATTTTGGTGCTCTGGTCTTCCATTAAAATCTCAGACCAAACTCAGGCAGCCTGTGTAATTTCAGGACAAATGGAATTGCCCTTGTTATTTCCCATTCACACAGCAAAGGATTCTCTAATGAAGTGAATACTTGGGGCTCAGGTTTTCACTGCTTCATAGCCTAGAATCTTGTTTTACAGGGCTGTGAAATGATGCTGTACTAAATAGCAGTATTTTACACCCATTAACCCAACTCCTCAAAACGGTGTTAATGACCATGCAGAGTGCAGAGCCAGAAGAATCAGACCTTGGGTGTTTATGGCCAGGAAAAGTGAGAGCAAGCGCAGCTCGCTGTACTTGCAGCACTGCAGCCCTGCCACACAGAGGCTTGTGCAGCTCGTTCAGTTCTCTGCATGACCTGCTTGCAGCCATGCAGCCTTCTTTGGAGTGGGGTGGTAGCTATGCCTTCTCTAATTTGCTGTTTCATGAACAGGCTTTGTGGCCAGGAGTTGATATCAAAGGCAATGGCTCTTATTCAAGAGCCATCTTCCCTCACCATGCCCAGCTCAAGGATACATTTAAGCCACATTAAACGCTAGAAACAAATCCAGCCCAGTTTTGAGACCACCACACAACAGACATGTCATCACCTGCCCTGGGGGTTGTAACCCTTTAATCACTGATATTTGTCCCTTGCATCCCATACAAATGTGACCAGGTTAATTAATTCCCTTCACTCACCCATATAATTCTTAACTCTGTGCTTTGTTGAGATGCATTTCCAAAAAACTACATCAAAAAGCAATAATTTTATTCCCAACCCATACTTTTTCATTAGGTCTGCTGCAGGAGGATCAAGCAGAAACACCCCAGTGTTTCTGACTATTTGACGGACCTGTGTCTCTCTTCAGAGCTTCTTGTCTGACTTTCAGATCACAAGCTCTCCAAGGTGGGGAGCACCTTTCTGTTGGGAATCTGCCAGTCTGGTGGTATAGTGGACCTGAGAGCAAACACAGACCTATCTTTCATCTCTTATACAGAGAGCACGTAGAAAAAAATTCTGCCCAAATCACTTCAACTAGTCTTCTCTGAAAGGTTTTGTTACACTACGGGGCAAACACTTTACATGGGACAGGTAATGGTTCCCATTACCCTTTGTTCTTGAGATTCTTTTCAAATACCATGCCTATTGCAGAGGAAAAAAGCATTTATGGACCTGCATTTTGCTTCCAAAGCCTCTCAGTAAGTGGCAAATCCCCTCTCTTCTATCTTTGCCCTTGATGGGCTTGCAGAGCCCACTGAGAGGAGGCTGACATGCAATCCACTAAGTGCCAGCATTGCAGTTCCCTGCTGTGCTCTATCTCCTGCACACGCAGAGACATTTGCCAGCTTGGGGCAGTGGTGTGTTGGCACTGGGGTATCAATTCCTCCTTTCAGAAAACAGGAAATATAATGGATGTGTTATTTTTCTTCCTGAGACCACCTACCTACTGATGGCCCTACAGCACCGTTAATATGCAATCCAAACACTGCCCAGTTTGCTTACAGACAAGTTTTTCCCCACGTGCTTTGTACTAGAAATGTGTGTGTGCATGTGAATTTCTACTGCTAATACCAGAGGCACAAGGGAGTGCACATGTGTGCAGATGGATGATGCTTGCACAGTAAACCCTATACAATCCATAATAGAATATGGTACCAGTCAGTCGTGTCACTTCAGATATGACCTTTTCTTTTCTTATACTACATATAGTGCATTTCCAGAAGTTCTTCCACAGCACACAGGATTTCCTTGGAGAAGGAGAGGGATTCGTAGGCATCTTATTGAGACTTCTAAGCTGTCTGCATTAAATTCTCTTTATGAAATATTCTAAACTTGGTTTACTTCTGTCTTCACTCCAGGCTGATTTCAGAATAATTATTATTCCTGAGTTTAGAGTGAAAAATCAAGCAATGTAATTTTGCTGCAATGCAAACTCAGAGCAACTGACCCCCTGGGGCAGGCTTAGTGAGGGATTTGACCCTGTCGACCAGGGAAGAGGGATAGCACCATGTGGCCAAGTGGCAATGGTCATGAGATAAGGTATGGAGAGGCAGGAGGCAGTCCTCAACACCTGCGGGTGCCCAGACCAGACCCATCACTGCTCTTGGCAGGAAGGGTCACCAGTTTGGGAACAGATGACTCTTTACAACTACCCATGGGAATGGATGCAAAAATGGTTTGCAACCAAAAATCCAGTAGTGCTGCAAAGGGTGGATAAATTTGCAGTAGAAGAAGAAGAAGACCAGGTAACATTGGCTGTGCCCTCCACCTGAGGAACTGCTTCTGCACCAGGTTTCTGACAGTGTAGCTCACAGGGACACCCCAAACTAAAGCTGTACTGGTCATTGTTTTTATTTTTCCCTTAGTGTAACTGCATCCACAAAAGGCTTTTGGTAGTATAGAACTGCTGTTTAAAAAAAATCACACTTCAAATCAAGAGTATTTTTCTGGTAAGAGTTGCTGGAGTGTGATCTTTAAAGCACTTTACACTTGTGATTCTCCTTGGTCGTGCTCATCCCGCACCACAGCACTGCAGGACTCAGGAGCACTCACACAACATCAGTAGGCAATCTTCCCCCGTCACAGCATGTGCCCAAAGTGTATATTAAACACCCATCAATATTTGGCACGAGGACACTATTTGCCATCCCACTGTCACCCAAAGATATTTCAGCATTAAAGCTGTACCTGTACAGATTTAAATTAAACCTGCACCTATACAGCTTTAAATTCAACCTGCCAGGGACTGCTTTTGGCCACCGAGGCCAGCCAGCACAGTATGGCCTGTGTCTATGCTACCGGCTGCTCTCCTTTTCCAAAACCTGCCTCCGGTCTGGTCACTGGGAATGGCCCATGCTGGCTCCCAAGCACTGCCTGCGACCTGCTGGGAGGGCTGCTGCCTGCTTGGACCAGGTAGCAGCACAGATGACCGAGTTCCCGTCCCAGGGATTTTCCCTGCCGCTGTTTTTTGACTCAGATGGACGCAGACAAGGCGTCTGCACAGACTGCAACATGTGCTGAAGCTCTTCGCTTGCGTTATTGCACAGAAGGATTAGGACTCCATAGGTTCGGGTCAGCAAACAGCCTTCACAAAGAACAGTTCGGCAAAACACTTACACGTATGCTTGGCTATGAGTCAGGTAAGAACTGGGATAAAGAATCCTCTTTCTGTGCTTTTCCATAGCAAAGTGGAAAACCAGTAGGAAATGCAGGTCCTCTGGATGCCTCCTGCAGCTTTGCAGCATATGTGTGGTAGTCATCATGATGTCCACACAGTATTTAACCAGAACCTGCCTGCTTTGAGCATGAAAATGGTGTCCCTGTAGGTCTGTCATATCCCCCCAGTGACTTGACATATCTCTCAGTGACTTGTCAGCTCTTTAGAGATGAGGAAATGGAGGAACCACAGAAGAATACAACAGCAAGGAAAGCTCTCCAGGGGTAAATAATGATTTTTTATTAAAGCAATTAAGACAGCTGGAAAGAATAAACTTTAAAGAAAATAATTTTTAAAAATTGATGTTTCTGAAAGGTTATCCCTTTTTTCCAACTATCACTTGAGCTAGTAACACAAATTGCCTCCCCTAGCTATTTTCCTTAGACCAGCCCAGCTTTTACAGTTAAAATTACTCTCTGCAGAGGAGTAGATCACCTAAAAGAACCACACCTGCAGCTTCTAGACATGATGCAAACACTTCATACCAGTGCCAGAGCAATCTGCCTCCCTTTCCATGGCATAATTCCATGAAACCAGAATTTGAGGACTAACCAGCCCAGCTATTAAAATATCCATATCTAAAGCAGGGAGTAACTTCCTAGTCCATTGTGTGAGCATGATGTCTGCAGATAACAAAGTCTTACTGGTTGGACAGACATGAGATTAGATTAGATCAGATCAAATTAGATTTGATTAGATCAAAATTAATTCAAGATGGGTGCTTTTTTATCTCTTGACAAGGTTCTTGCTCTCAAGCTGGGTTTTTAGGGAGCCATGAAACATCTTGAATGTTTAGAAAATACAAATATTCTGCCCAAACTTTGTGATTTTGTTATTGTTAAAGATTTAAGAGGGGATTGAGATGTAAAACAAAATTTTAATCCTGTTCAAGACAGATGTACTGTATTACCAACACTGCTGGAAGTGCTAAATGACAATGTCACGTGGAAAATTTTTAGCTGGGAAGGAGAGATGCACTTGCAATTTAAGAGATAAATTAACAGTGAATGTTTAAAGAGTCTCACAGTAAAAAATAAATACCTTCTGAATATAATGATTCCTCTCTCAGAACATGGTTATTTGTTTGCACCATACAAAACCAACAGCAGCGTAATATTCTCAACCTGAAATAGCTGCTATACTTCTATTCTGAAGGTTATTAGACCAAATTTTTGCATATCCTCAAAGTCTGAATGCATCAGTGAACTAAGGGAACTTCTCTTATGTTTAGCCTTGTGCAGACTAAGTGTTGAGTTCTTATTTACTCGATGACAGGATTCCTCAGCCTCCCCTTGCTCTCCTTTTGTTCTGCTGAAGTAAGGGCTCAAGTCCAGACAGCTTAGGTTCTCTCAGGAGGCCTGGAGGCTCTCCCTGCTCTCTGTACATATGAGGAGAAATGCCATGTTTCTGGTTTTTGCTTGGGAGCTTTCAATGAAGAGTTGAGAGAAAAGGCAAAGTGGACACTTCTCATTAGTGGAAGAAGGAAAACTGAACTTTCTGAAGGAAGTCTGCTTTATATACTTTATATACTTTTTATATACTTTTTATATACTTTTTGTATACTTTTTATATACTTTTTATATACTTTTTATATACTTTATATACTATACAGCTGGAATTTTTTAATTGTCACATATACACATGTCATAGCTTCACTCTTGTGTTCCTCGTATCTTTTTATCCTTCAAAAGGTTTTCCAGAGTTAAATAGAAAATTACTTCAAGGTTCATCCACAAACTATCTGTTCTATCAGGGGACAAGGCTATTAGATGCATGTGCAGAAAAACAGAGTGAAGGACAGGGCTGGAAGGTTTTCCAAAGATTCTCAGGCTCCTCACTGTCTACAGAGGGCATCAGAGAAACAACTTAGCTTAAGCCACTTAAGTGACTTAAAAGGCAAAAGCAAAACGAATTCTCCAAACACCACCGATGTACAGGGGCTATTCAATCAAGTCATCAGTGGCCTCGGGTTTATCCTGAAGGCGTATCAGATTCAATCAGCCTCCTAACTATCACTGGCTTTTACTGATTTTGCAGATTTCTTACAGGAAACAAAGGAATTAAGCCATATTGGTGCTGAGACTTCTCTTTTGCGGGGTGCTTCTCATACATTGTTTGAAAAGTTAACTGCATGGTACAAGTTGCTTTTTTGTGTTCTTGGAAACCCATTGTCACAACCACAGATAAATTTAAGTGAGTTCTAAATGCAAGGGCACATCCACATTTGTGTGCTAAGAATGGTTCAATTTAATAAGAGGGGAAAAAATTGAACCCAGTTTAAGGTATGCTTGGGTTTCCTTCTGTGCTTTATTTGTTTCACTGGTTGCAGTGCTCCTTCACCATTCATTCATTTTGGAGTGGACGAGGCAGACTGCACCATCACTCAGTCACATTTCAGGGAAGTCGCCACTGGGATGGCACACCTGAAAATATCTGTCCTTGGCCTGTCTCTTCAAACCCACCACAGGACCACAGTGGCTTTTGTGCTGTTCAAAACAGTTTATCCTCTCATGAAAAAGAGATGGAAGAGGAATGTGAAGGCAGACACCATTTAGGACATGTACCAGGTTGGTGAGCAACATCGAGAGGCTTCCTTTGGATTCTCTCCCGTGTCCTCCTCCTGCCCTGCACAGCGTGGTTCACATCCATCAGATACAACCTGCACACAGCTCTGTCATTCACACCATATTTTGACTGAAGGTAGTCATATTTTTAGGAATTGGGTATTAACCTACATTTCTATGGATTTACCTTTGTCTGCAATTCTCGCATCCTCTTGGATAAAAGGAGAAATAATTTTTGAGATGTATTTAACAGTTTCCATGTGTCCTTGTGAAATACTGCAGTCAGGTGCTGCCCTTCATATCTTCTGTGTACAGGCACTGACAAACAGCAGCAAAGACAGAAGTGCAGATACAGAGATAACATATGGTCATCTCGAAATTTGGCATCACTATTGTCTATTGAAGCCACTGAGATTGCTTCCAGTGAGTGGGCAGAGGATTTCAGATATGACATTTAAAAGGCACAAGCGAGACGCTTTAAACTATAATGTGTTACTAACAGAGCTAAAGCAGTCTGACAGCCCCTAGCAGACATGAAACAGCCTGGGAGCTCTGTCTCAGCTGCTTTCCTCGGTCTCCACCTGACAGCAGCAGCCCCTGAGCCTCAATAGGTACAGACACAACTCCTGGGAGACATTACTGGGAATGTGTTTTGCTTTTATTCCTGCTTTAAGTTAAACTCTTTGCCTTAAGCATCCATGGTGGCAGGTGACAGGTTTCCCTTTATTGTGCCTCAGGTGAGGGTACCAACCACTAGGTTTCGGAGGCAGCAGATTTGTAATGTGAGTCACCACAACAGCGCTGGTTTAAGCTATTTTGTCAGAAGTGTGGCTTTTGAACTCTGATGGCATAACTTAAAGCACAAGAAGGGCAACAGCCTAGCCCTGAGTAGATTAAGTGACTACAAATGGTAAATGTATTGCCTATCAGCACTGGCAAGCAGAAATAAGGCCCCAGCACACCCTAAGTCTGGACTGATGGTGCTAGGTTGGGTGGTTTGCTTTTACAAAAAAAGAGCATCCTAAAACTGACACTGTGCTATACTGTCACATAGTTTTAATAGGAGTTATTTCACTGTCATTTGAGGCCATTTTGTTACAAGGATGTGCAATGTAGGGAAAAAGAAAACAAAACCCTATTTCACCTAGAAACAGATGGTGACATAGAATTGTGGGATCATCCAATGGCCTGGGTTGGAAGGGACCTTAAAGATCATCTAGTTCCAACCCCCTGTCATAGACAGGGACACCTTTCACTAGACCAAGTTGCTCAGAGCCCCATCCAATCCAGCCTTGGACACTCCCAGGGATGGGGCATCCCCAGCTTCTCTGGGCAATCTGTTCCAGTGCCTCACCACCCTCACGGTAAAGAATTTTTTCTAACATCTAATCTAAATCTACCCTCTTTCACTTTAAAGCCAGCACCTCTTGTCCTATCATATGTCCTTGTAAAAAGTCCCTCTCCATTTTTCTTGCAGGCTCCCTTTCAGGTACTGGAGAGCTGCAATTTGGTCGCAATTTGGTCACCCTGAAGCCTTCTTTTCTCCAGGCTGAACAAACCCAATTCTCTTGGCCTTTCCTTGTAGGTGAGCTTCTCCATCCCTCTAATCAACTTGGTGTCCCTCTTCTGAACTCACTCACTCCAACTGGTCAATGTCCTTCAATGTGATGTCTAGAACAGTCCATGCAGCCAGGTTTCATCTCCATTCTTGTAAAGCCTGTTCTAAACCTGGAAGTAGTAACAATGCCAGAGAGGAGTCTTGCTTATCACAGACAGGTGTATCACAAAGATATCACATGCTAGTGCCGGTATATCAATATAAATGCACCTTATGACATACATGTTACTTCCCTTCCTCAACCAGAGTTGCTACAAAATCACGACAGCCTTTAACCTGACCTGAGCCTCTGCAGGGAGGAGTATTACTTTAGCTAGACAAATCGACCTTATTATCCTCTATACACTTCAGCAGCTTAAGCACCTTGTCAAGTAGATTTTTAGCAGTAGAGGGCTCTTCAATTTAGCGTGTAAAGGCACAACACCATGCTATGGCTAGCAGCTGTGGGAAGGTGCTTTTGGATAATACCCAGTAAACAGGACTGGATTACCAATGTTCACTTTCACAGTATTTTTCATTTGCTAATTTATCATAGTTTTAAGATTCCTCTGGCCATGTACTCCCCTCTGTTCCCCATTTAGAGTTAGGGGTAGAGTGTGGGGTCTACCTCAGATCTGCTGCCCATGGAGGTTTTGTAGTCCAGCCGCAGCTGGTCTGGTGGAGGCAGATCCTACTGCTGCAGCAGATGTTTCTGCTCCTTCGGATGTGCCCAATCCTACTTCAACTGACTGCGTGGTCACATGTTATCTGAGGAGGTAGAAGCCACTAGTGAAACACAGGGTGAAGAGGCGACACTTTAGTTAGATGTTGTGTTTGCCCTTTCTTTTTTCTGCCAGGCAATAGACAAAATTTAGACCTGAATTTAATTATTGTACCTCACAATAGGAAAAGTGATGAACTGAAAATGTACTTGGTTTTTCTCCTTTAAGCTTTAAATCAAACACACCTGAAAAATATGATCTAGTTCAAATAGATATTAGAAATCTCCAGAAATCTCCTCAGATATTTTATCTTATGTTTCTATCTAACATCCATCTATTAATCTAAAGGAGACTGGCAGGTCTGGGGAAACCTTACTGTCCTTGTGCTAGACCAGTTACTGCAACAAAGGAAATGTGTTTGTTGAAGAAGTCTTAAGGAAGACAAGTGAGAACTTGCAGGTGATGACTGAGGAGGTCCATCCTGGTTCCTTGGCAGTGAATCTGCAATGAGCATAATGCTGCTCTAACTTGTCCTTTCAGAAGAAACTGGACAGTTGACACTCAACTTTGCCCATTTTACATCACTCTCAACACTTTCCAGACTAACTTCCGAACTTGACTTCTAACCGAGATCTCAGCAAAAAGCTGAAATGTTTTTGAAGACTGAACAAAATTACCTGCAGAGAGTTCAGAAGCTGGACTACCCCAGCAATGTGTGTGGGGTGGCATGGAGGCACTTGCACACAGCAGGATTTTTCAGAAGTTATGTTATTAGTCGAAAGGTTACGAGTGGGTGTAGAACTTAGATTTAAGTAAACTTAAGAACTTAGATTTAAGTGAAGTTTGTCTTTTTCATTCTCTTTTGTTATTCAGCCAAGCAATACCAATACGAATATATTGCTTTATAGAAGATTCTAAAACTTGTAATAATTTTAGAGCGGTAAAAGAGTAGTAATGGAAAAAGACCAGCAATGAAGTGGAGGTGAAGCAAAAGGACAGATTTGAGCCCTTTCTCTTTAAGATCATTTGCATTGGGCTCTGCTCACTTCTCTGGGTAAGTCCCAGCCATTCTCCTTTGCTCATCCCTACCTTCCCTTTGCAAACTCTGAGCTACATTGCAAAATAAATCTCCTTCTAATGTCATCAAGCACAGTGATGGGTTTGTACAACAGCAAGCATTTAATTATTTCAAAACCCATCTTTCCAGGTCCCATGACTTCTCATTGAGCTGCTAAGTAGAAGTTTCCTCAATTATGTCTGAACATGTTGCTTTTGTACCAAAGTGAAGTTTTTATCAAAAGAATACAAAGCTTTAATGGCATTACAAAAGCTCTTCAGAGCTATATCTTCAATCATCAGCCCCTCCTCAAAGGTACAAGGATGTTCAGAAAGCACATCCAGGCAAAATGAAACATGATGACATGTTTTATGACATGAAAGGATACAAGGACTGGCATTAAATTAGAATCTGTATACAAAAATATCAATTATCACAGAATATTTTGATTTGAAAGGGACCCATAAGGATCATTGAGTCCAGCTCTTAAATGAATTCCATACAGGAATTGAACCTGCATCCTTGGGGCTAGGAATCAGCTGTTCCCACAAGCTCTTAGACTCAAAAAGCATTGAAACCAGAAAAGTAGTGGCAGAAATGCAACATCAAAACAACTTCAGTAAAGATAAAGCCAATTTCAGCCAAGATGAAGTCTGTATCTCGAGGAAAATCTGCAAAATTTTTGGTTTGGGGTTCATTTTATTTTATTTTATTTTATTTTATTTTTTATAGTGTTTTCAGCTCCCGGAAACTTCAAAACATGATCCAGACAGAAGTGGAAATAGAACTAAACTAGTAAAAAAACCCATTGTCAGTCTACAGGATTCTAAACCAAAGTAGATTCTTAATATTCCTCAATGTTTTGAAAGTTTCAAAACCAGTTTGCCCCTTTTTCATAGAGGCAATGCTTCAAAAGCTCAAGAAGTTCAGAGCATTGGTTCTTGGTTTGTCTCTGTCCAGTTTAAATACAGACCATGCCAGAAGTGTGACTTTTTTCACAACAAAATTCGAAACATAAAAATCTCCACAGATATTTAAAGTAAGCTTAAGATTATCAGTAATAATATAATTTTTTTCCCAAATACATTTTGATGTATCACCACTTACGCATCTTGGAATATGCATATAATAGTTAAAATCTCACATACACTTTAATTGTTTTATAACCATATAATTTCATGTATCACAGCAGTTACTATTATTCTTCTTTTACATTTTAATTTTTTGACCTAGTCCACCAAAAATAAACAGTTAAATTACAAACCTAGTGTTAGTTATGATCAAGTACTTTCTTAATATACTCTGAGAAAGATGTGGCTTCTCTTTATCCATAGAGCATGCCTGAGGGATTTCTAAAGTTAAAAAAAATATACACATAAAGGAAGGCAGTAAGGCTTCTGATTGTTGTCTGCTTACAAGTTACAGTTTTCTAGTCCCTGAGGATAGAAAATTGCTAAAATTCATACAGAAGACATAGGAGAAAGGAGACACCTGACTTCTGTGGATGGGACCTTAAATACAAAGTCTGCAATCTAGCATGTCTTTATTTTTATACTTATGCAGCTTTAATTATAGATTAGCACTTCAGAGAAGGGACATTCTTAGAAATGCACCAGTTTAAACAATTTAAGGTGAGAGAGACAGAGTAAAATTTGTTTTTAAGTAAAACCAGAGCATCCTCAGCCTTTCTATGGAGAAAAAGGCAATGGGAAAATAAGGAAAACTTCAAGTCATCTTAATGTGCCACACACCAGTGACACAGAAAGACCACAAAGCTCAGATCTTCACAGCTAATTTTTATGGGATGGAGATAAACAGACCAGAAAAAAAGAAAAAACAACAACAA
>VYZR01089201.1:3902-21736 GCA_013400675.1 Oxylabes madagascariensis
TTTATATGCACTAGAATGGTTCTTTGGAAAGGCACTGAAAAAAAAGAAAATAAGGATTACCAATAAGGATTGCATTCTAATTAAAAAAAAATCTCTGAGTCAGGACTCTTTTATCCAGGTCTCATTCTTCAGGAGTGGATTGTGTGGAAGTTCACAGTGTAAGTGCATAAATATGTTAGCCACAAATCAATGTGAAAACCAGAGAAGCTTTAACATAAAAGTGAGAACTCTAAGCACATTTATAAAGGACACACAGCAGAGTTCCCCGCTCAAGCAAGAACTGCATCGACAAAAGCAATTCTTGTCATTGAAAGAAGAGAACAATTTTGTTTCCATAAAGAATCATCTGCACTGGGCTCCTTCTAGCTGTGCAGGGGATAGTAAGGTTGTTTTATTCCATTACTGGTGCTCCTCTGTTCTGCCTGTGCCAAGCCTCTGTGTATGCTACTGTGAACACAAATTTGTGTTATATCACTGTAGAACTGCTTGCCATTGTGTGTCTGGATGCTGAGGTGTATATGGGGAACAGTAACCTCTGCCAGAAACAACTGAGTCAAAAAATATGTATCAGCATAAATAGTCCCCTATTTTTTTCAGAATATTCATATTCTCATGGGAAGTATTTCCACACACTTCCTTTAAAGGAATGAAGTGTTTGGAAAGCCTAAAGGGACAAAAAAAAAAAACAATTCCTCTGACTAACCATCCCTAAAATGTTAAACATAATTTTCAGAATATACAAAAATATCTGTTACTTCATTTGACTTGCTCCAAAAAAAATTGGTTTTCTTCCAGCCTCTTCTTTCCTTAGCTTCTCTCGAAAATGTATTTCCATTCTGAGACCAGTTGCAAAAAAAATTAAGGAATTTAATCAACTTTATAACAGATGAAATTGGGCTATCACAAAAGAAAGAAAATTTTTTCTTTTTCATGTTCTTCAGCATTTAATGTATATTGTTATTGAGGTAAATCCAGAAATAGTCTTATTTTTATCTGTCCAGGAGCACAGTCAAGAGAGTAACTTCTCACTGTTTTCAGCTGCAAGGTACCTGCGATAGCACTTTGAGCTCCAGGTGGCTTTTCCCCAGGTATCTAAGGACTGGGAAATAAAAACTGTGCTCTGTAGATACCAGGCTGCCAGGATCAGTGAAGCTGTTCCAAAATACACGAGCTGAGGCTCTGGCCTGTGAGAGGCAGTGGTGTCCATCTGTACCAGAGCGCTGTCAGGATGGTTTTGCACTGGCACCAGCAGAAAGCACCTCTGCTTTCTTTTCTCTGCTCTGAAACTCTTTTTTCTTAACTGCTTTTCATTACAGTTCTCTCTGGAAAAATACCAGTAATTTAAAGGTTAATAGAATGCTGATGTCACTGTAATTAGAGCAGAGGAAAAACATTTCTGTAATTACTGCTAATGCTTTCCTGCTGTTCAGCCAATAAGATACGGCCCCCAATCTGAGATGGAAGTGGGAGTAGAGATCTCTGTGAGCGAGAACTTGTGACAGGGTGATCAGACTAGTGCAGAAATGATGCCTGAGTCACTGGGAGCATGTTGGAAATTGGTCATTAAGCAACCCACCTGGAAAAAATAGAAGTCAAAGTGTCAAGGATGAGGATGTCATAAAAATGCAGTTTATGGCACCGGCTAGCTAGAAAAATTCAGGCCATGCACTTAATCAAAATTCATGTTTTGATTTCACTACACAGCATTACAAGTAATCCCATTAGTGTAGGAGTTCTACGTTTTCAAAAATGGCTGTGATGCTGCAGAGCTGAGCAGGCACAGGAGCCTGCGGGAGTGACCCCTGGGACAGGGTTGGCCCTCGGTCACACCCGGATCATTATCCCTGAAGCTGGTTTGTTCTGTGCCTGGGCACTCCCCATGGAGTGAGTCGGTGCCCAGAGGTGCACGGGGAGGTCTCTGCTCTGCCTCCCGAGGTGGGGAACGGCATTTCGGAGCTACCTGGAATAGCTGGGAGCAAACAGAGCAGCTCAGCTTGGGAGGTTTTGTGTTCTGCTGCTGGGAGACCTCTCAAAATTAAAATTAAAAATTAAATTTAGGGTTATTAAAATTAAAATTAAATTTTATAGTTATTCAAAATTAAATTTATAGTTATTCAAATTTCTGTATTGTCAAAAGACCATAAAAAGAGGATAATTGCTGCATTGTAGTTGTTTCAAGAGATGTCAAGGAGTTCCTTTTCCTATTTTCCAACAGTTCAAAATTGGTGGGTTTTTACTGGAAGAAGCTTTTGTTTGCCTGCACCTAAGACCTTAGGAGAAAAATTCCTTATAAATAAGGCATCATGTGAGTTTTGCTAACTTTAATGGAATTGCATTTGCTCAGTTGCTAATGAAATTCTGCTCTCTGATGGATGCTATGATGAGGACAGACTAACTTCCTTCTCTAACCCTCCTGGCATGGCACTGGGCTCAGGCTAATTACCTCTGTCCCTCAGAGCTGCTCCATCCAGTAGCATCCTGTGTCCTGCAGTATTTTACAGTGCAGAAATGCCCTAACAAACTCATCAATGAAGAAGAAATTTTGCTGCTGCATTTTCTACTATCACATATTTCCCAGATTCCCTTTGGCAGACCCGTCATTAGTCACCTCATTGTTTCCACGTGTCGTGGTGGATGTGGATTTTAAGGGAAAAAAAAAAACAACAAGTTTATAAAAAAGTAGCTAAATGTTTCAGAGCAGAGCTGGCATCCCCCAGAGGAGCTTGGGATGAGAGGAGCAGCACATGCAGGTGAAGGTCAGAAACACTGGAGGGGAGTTGGAGAATGTGATAATAGACAGGAGCAGATAACGGGGAGAGTTTCACTGCATGGGGAACAAGCAGGGCAGATTAGGGGGAAGATAAATACGTCTTTGAAACTTCAAATCTTCCCCTTTCCAATTTAACATATGAAAGTGAATTAGATCTGAATGCTTATGGGGATCTAAAACTGAGAAATAGCCAAGGTTCTTTTCTGACTTCTTTTCAATGTTCCAGCAGCTCCGTTTTCACTTTGAAACAGAAGTGGCAAGCAAAATGCTCTGAATGGAAGTGTACAACTCAGAAAGGCATGGCCTCCAGAGAGAATCATTACAACAGCAAGTGCTGCTTTCTTGTACCATTTCTGCAGTGATCAGGACTCTTGTACAACTCTGAATGTTGTACCAAACTGCCCCTAAGTGATTTTGGTGATTTGGAATTGCAAATAAGTTATAGTTCAGCTGTAGTGCCTCAAATGTACTACTGAAACTGCATTCTTGAGTATATACTTCTGGGCTACTTTTAAGTGGACTAAACTATCTACTTTTGATCTGGTACTGTGTATGTAGTCCACCATTCAATTGTGATCATGGTTGAAAAGCTGAGAGACCTGAGATCTTCATGGTCTCTGGCTTAGGACACGCTTTTTTCATACAGGCCAAATTGATTAATAAGAATTCATACCTGAAGGCTTAGCATAAATTTATTATCTCTAATTCTTTTCAAGCTGTTTTCATTGAGCATGACATGGAGTCTGGACCAAATAGGTTAGACATTTCAAACAAAACCGGAAATTGGAGGAATGGTACCTCTTTAACAGAGCCAAGAGTTCTTGAAAATTCAGGTAATAAATACATAGACAAATGAAGGATATAATTTATATCTTGGATCTTCAGAAAACAGGAATCCTCCCCTTCAGCTAACTGTCATTGCTGTGAGTAAATGCAAATACTAAATTAATTTCTTTAATACAGTGGGAAGATCACTGTTCAGGCAGTGGTTCATCCCGTCACTTTTAGGTTCCGTGTCCAGCTTTTTCTAGCTGTCACTTCTATTTAGACTACATCAGGCTGAATTGAAACTAATCACAGACATGCAGTGTGGCAAATCTGCTTGACCAGAAATTTCTCTTCATTCTTCTGGCAGGATTAGATCCTAACACTGTGTTGATTCAGCCAGGCTTTTCCTCTGATCAACAGAGTGACTAATGGTCCTGACTGTGGTGTTTGTCTCAAGGGCAAAGCAGAGCAGGCAGCCAGGAGCTGGAGCTGTCGTGTTGGACAGTCAGCAGTGTTTGCACTGCTGGGACACTCAGGGAAGCTGTGCCCATGCAGAGATGTTGCTGGAGGGGAGCATTTCCAGGGGACTTGTGGTTTGCTCAGGCTCATGGAAAGGAGTTGGCTTCTTCAAGCTCCAAGGAGCATCCCTTGGATGTGGAGAATGCTTATTTAGACTGTAAGGGACAGTTTGCCAGTGAGGTGGAAGCCATGTTATTGGTGTCAAAGAGCTCTTAGGCCTTTTCAAATCCTTTTTAAACATGTGTTCCTTCTCCTCTTCTTGCTTCTGTTGTCTTCTGCTCCTTGTTCCCCTTGCTCCCATGACCTGAGATTGGTGAAGACACGGTGATAATACACAGCCAACAGTTCTTTGTCAGAAAAATGTGCATATGTCTTGTCCTCTTCACCAGATATTTAATTTTAATTTGTTACAGTATGGAAAACAGTGGTATACAGAAACCATATTGACTGACATAAGCTTCTCAAAGGAAAATCTGATATGGATTTCATGCACATATTGATGGAAAAGAGCAATTCATTTTCTCAGGTAGCTAATGGCATGGAACTCTCAAGGACATTTAAAATAATGAGATAGTTTTGTAAAAAAAAAAAAAAAAAGTGTAAGTTAATTCACCAAATACCTTTAAAACCAATAAGTGCTCATTATTGCTTGTCCTGGTTTTGGCTGAGATAGAGTTCATTTTTTTCATTGCTCATCCTCTGAATCTGTGAATAACATTTTTACTTCGTTTTTAAATGCCCACACTGTACTGCACGATTATTTCAGCAAGTTCATGTGCAGTTTTTTTATCAAGGGGCAATTTCCCACAACAGCTTTGGCACTTTCAAAGTGAGTAAGAATAGTAATAAGGCAATAGTTCTGCTATTGCAATTAAAGGTGAAAATTATTTCTTTTAAATTTGCAAATACTTTCAGTAGATACTGGACATAAACTTGCTGCTATATAATCACTCCAGGAATCTACACTAACTTTCAAAGGTCAAAGCACTAGTATAAAGAAGGAAAATGAGATGTAATGTACCAGTTTCTGTAATTGCCACTTTCATAAGAGTGCTATCAACAGCTATTGTAATAGTATAGTAATGAGGAGAGTTATCAACATAGGCAAAAAGATTCTGTACCTTTTATTGTAATATGAAATTCATCTTCATAAGTATCCTTGCATGCACGCTTGCTAAATGCAGTAGTGAATCCAGCTGAAATGGTTTTCTCCTTTACCTTTTCCCTTATGTCTAAGTACCTAAGGAAAAATGTGTTTTCATTTGTTTCTGTCTTAGCACAACAGTTACGTAGTATTTTTCACGGCAGAAACTCACAAAGCTCTCAATAATCTTTTTAAAGAACCCTAAAACCACAACAAACCAGGAATACAGCACAAAGGGAAAAAATTAGCAAAAAATGTGGGATAAAAACCTGTTAATAACACTTCTGCTATTAAGTGACGCCTTCTGTGCCTTCAAACTTGCACTGTTTCCCTTGCCAAATGGCTGCTCTTTTTGCATGTGCTGGCTTTTGCCTCTCCAGATAAAAAAATACTGCTCTGGTAGTATTAATAGTGCAGACAAATGGTTTAATCGCAGAAAGGGACAAGAAGTTATCTTGTAATTGGATAAGAGTACCTTCCCCTGGTTGAAAGTTTAGCTTGTGGCCATTTATAACCTTTCTATTTCCAGCTGAAACCTGAACCCTTGTTCTTTACATGGACAATGCTGCTTTCTGATAATATTGCCCTATGACTGAGAGAAGGGGTTGAGTGTTGGGCGTGTAATTATGGGTCAACATTGCGCCTCTAAATTTCTCAGGGAAACATTCACTTCTGTCAAATTCTTTGCTGCAAATACTGAGTATGCAGCTCTACAGATCCCCTGGCATGACTTTGCTGGCTAACAGTGGTCCACAGACCACATTTCAGGAGCAATTACCCAAAACCAAAGAGCAATGTGAAAGGCAAACTGTAGTAGGGATTTCTGTCACCACTGTGTTATGTTGTTCAGTACTGTAGTACCATGCTGTTTCTTGTCCCCAGTTTGAGAGAATTTTCTTATCTATAAAATAGTAGCAGAAATGTCAAGTACAAGCACTGTACTTGGAAGAACTGTTTTACTCCATGCCATGGGTGTTACACTGAGAAAAAAAAAGGTGACAAGCCGTTCCATAATTTTCTAGGCACCAGTGGATATTTGTTTCCACACTTTCCACTGCACAAAAATGGTTCTTTCCTAGTATACATGGACTCGTATCTGACTATTACAAAATAGTTTTTGAATTGATGTTCCTGGTGTGCTTATTTATTATATTACAAAGGTTCAGTCTATGTCATGACATTGCAGCCTCTCTGTCTCCTCAGTTTAGTGCAGCTAAGAAGGGGCAATTAGGCTGAGGAAATAAACGTGTGTTTCTCATGGAACTGCAGCAGCTTGAAATGCCCTCTGTTCACAATCTCTTAACTAATAAGTTTTGATTTAGGGAGGTTGTATTAGGTGACCAGCATGAGCTTATATCATATTGAAGTGTCCTTGTTTGTGCGGGTAGGTAGCTGTTGTGTAAATATGCTCCAGTTTTAAGATGGGATCAAAAGTACCAGCCTGTAATCAGATCCTGTTAAATGGTTGCATGTTATTTAAATGTAGATAGTTACAGATTTTGGTATTTGCAGTGCATTGTTTGTATTTTGCCTGTGGCACAGCATGAAGTAAGAGAGCTTATTGCAGGACCCAAGTATGGTACACATGAAACTTGTCTGGGCCTTAATTTCAGTAACAATTCTGTCATTACTTTTCCTATGCAAAGCTGTACTCTTTCACCCAAATGAGTTTTGACTTGAATTGAAACTGTTTCTCAAGAAGAGATTTGCTTTAACCATCACTTTCATTCTCTGCTTGTGTGTGTTGGGCTCTGGTTTTTCAATGGCATCTGGCTACCTCTCTCACTAGGCAGTTAACCTTTTTTTTTTTTGAAAATAGATGTGTGAGAGGGCCTTCTGTGAGCTACCAGAGCTTGCATTCAAAACTCAATGAGTTCCCAGTCGTACTCTGCAAGATTAATTCAAGTCAATAGAGGATTTAGAAGTGAAAGGGGAGAAAAAGCAGGTCAGCAAGAAATATGAATAGACTGATTAAATCAGTGGGAAATGCTGTGGTAAAAGACAGAGGATTCCAATTCCATTTATTATAAACTGGGAAGCTGGGGTGCTTAATAGCAAGGAAGGGCAGTATTGCTTGAGAATTGGGTTGAATTGGCAAAGTACATCCAAACATTCTCCTTCCAACAGAATGACTGATTGTGTAATCTGACCTGGTACAAATGCTTGGTCTCTCTGCTTTTTAATAGGACTGTGAATGTACCTCCTGAGGAAAAAATCAGTGGTGTTTTCTTCCACCAAGTGAATGAAGTAGCTAAGAATGCATTTGATACTGTGTGGTTTTATGGTTTCTGGTTTAAAATAGTGGTGTCAAAATCTGGATGGACCTAGATCATCATGTCCTATTCAGAAAGGTCAGGATGATGTCCTGATCCAATTATCCCTTCCAGAGTTCTTATCACTAGTTACACACAACTATCAGTACATTCCGGGGTATGGCTTGCTGTCCTTTAAGTCCTACCTTTTACTGTAGTAAAAACATTCCCCACTGCACTGAAAATGGATGCAGGCAAGAAGGAGTGTGTCCTGAATACTCAAGGAAAAGTTAAATTTGAAACAAAATTCCTAGCTTCCCTTAAAACCTATTTATAAGGGAAGTGATCCAGTGTTGCTAAAATGTGCTGTCATGTGGGTTTTGGATCATGAGAGGGAGATGTTCCCAGAGATTTTGTCATCTCCAAATGAGATAAACATTTTAGGCCTGTGATTGACTTGTTATGGACATGCAAAAAATCACAAACACAACAGAACCTCAAACTTCATTGGGGAATCCAGTCACTTGTTCCGTATAAATATTCAATGGTAGGAGATGAGACAGAATTTCTCACTATGGCATTATGCATGCACCCAGCATGATGGCATTTTAATTCTCTTCTTAGATGGTACAGTGCTGTCATCCCATAGAAACTAGAAATGAAAAAGTCTGTGCCAGCCTGCACATTCCCCATGCTACACGGAAGAAAAGCTATCTGAAATAACTGAGGGCTCAGAGGTGGCAGAGAATGCCTGGATTAAAGTTTGATGACAAAGGTACACATACCCTGAAGATATGACTCTTATCATTGCCATCTGACACTTCAGAGTGCTGCTCAGCAGAGTGTAAATTGATGACACGCTGTTTATTTCTCCTTATGCTAAATCCCTGTGTGGGCATGGCTTGTGTGTGTATATATATGTATTTGTGTATATATATATGTAAAAGTGGAGTCCATCATCATCATTACCTGGAAGTGAATGTAGAGCCATCAGAGATTCAGAAATTCATAGCCCAGGTTTGTGTAAAGCTTCTTTATGTGCAGAGACCCTCCCTGAGCAAGTTAAAGTCACTGATTATACGTGCCCATGGAGAGATTTCCTGAAGTTAAATAAACTGCAGTAAACTGTGTCAAGTTTCCCATTTTTCCCTCGGTAGGTGAGCTCTAAATATCTTCACCATGTTTTCTAACAGCCTTCCCAAATCCTCCATGAGTCCAATTTCCTGATGTCAGAACAGGACTGGGATCTGCAACCACATCAAAGTTAACTCGTGGGATTTTGCTTTGCTTTTCATAGTTATGGATGCTAAGCTTCAATAATGTGCTTAGTGCTGTAAGAGGCAGCAAAAATGACACTTGGTGGCCCAAGGTTTGTGCAGTCTAACGACAGACAGACAGCCCAGAGTGTGCTGGGAGACCTGGGGAACGCACTTCTGAGAGAAATGGTACTTTTTGAAATAATGGTCGGGTGCCTGACAACATTTACATTAACACTGGTGAGTATTCATGGCTTCAAGAATGATGGGAGTTCAGGGAAGGGATTTGGCTTCAGCAGATTTTATTCTGCCACATGCAGGGGGATCAGATCAGTCGACCATTGATGCTATAGTCATATAAGTGCCTTCCTTACTTTTTTTTTGTCATGTGGTGTTTGGGCCTGCTTTTTGATCTGTGCCCCTTACATTCTGCACTCTGACTAACAGGCTGCTCACAAATGCAGAGGAGTTTACGTCCTGCCAAATGTGTAATTACTGCAGTGCTCCAGGCACCTCACTGCATACTTGGAAGTTTTGCTGGCCTTACATTGATGTCAGATATTGCTGTACCAAAAAAATCATCTCCAAGAAAATAAGCTTCTTTAGTCTATGATTTTAGTAAGTCCTTCAAAGTAAAATTGATATATTTGGGCTCATACTTCCTTTTCCTTAGTTATGTGGATATGTGTAGGGATTAAAACTTCTTTCTGTATTAGTGATCTCCTCTCTTCTGGTTAAATAAGTGTATTTATTGAAAGGACAATTCTAATAGTAGCAAAAAGTGTCTGAAGACAAAAAGTGAGGAACTTTCAAGCAAACTAACAATGCAAAATGCTAAGCTGTTTTGGGGCTGATTTTAGAACAGAATACACATGAGGAAATAATTTGTCATATGCTTAACTTGTATTTGGAATAGATTAATGAGCATGGTGTCTAAAATCTGGGTCATGCAGTAAAAGTGAAAAAAATTGACACACAGCTGAAGTTGAAGTCAATGAAATTCTCAAGTTAGGAACTGGAATAGGCCTTAAGAGAAAACAAGAGGGTCTTTAGGGTAAAGCTGATGAATATGACACACTTCCCTTTGCTCTAATTCTTTGCCCTGCTTGAGCTTTTGTTCCACGTATAGATCCTGGGCTTGCCTGTATTTTAGCCTTCGATTCGAGGAGTAGCTCATTGTTTCCCATTGCAGATGTGTGAGAAATCAGTTCTCAGCACACAGTGGTAATTGTGATTACTCTAAAGCAAATGGATCTCCCCATTAGAGTAGTGATGCTGTCTTCCACTAAGCCTGACAGGACTCATCCAGTCCAGGCTCCAACAAAGGGATGTATTGTTGTGTAAGTGGCAAATTAGTAGATCTGTGGCTTTACTCAGACGGCAGTAATTGCTGTAGTCATGATTTGTCACGATTAGTTTGTGAATATTAATTATCAGCTTCTCAATCTATTTCCTCTAAAATCGGCACTAACCACTGATGATGACCAATTTCTGATGGACTGGTTTGGGTTACCACTTTTTCTTATGTTACTGTCATTGCCTCGGGCCTCACCTGCACTGGGTGCCTTCAACAGAAATACTCTTGTTCTTTCACAAGAGCTTCTGTAACTCACCTGTTCCTGGTTCAGAGTCCTCACAGAGACTGGTTTGACCTGCAGATGTTGTGCAGTGTTGTAAATGGGTGTTTTGTTGTCTCCTCTACAAAGGGTGAGTGGGAGTTCATTTACAGTGTGCCGGTGGAATGCCTCCCTGGGCTTGTGAAATCCTTAGCATCACTGCACTTGGTCCTCCCAACTTTGTTTCACAAACTCGGTGATTGCTTTAAACTTGTGTATTGGCTTATCTTTAAAAGAAAAAAGCAGTGTCTGTACTGTTGCCTTTTTGTTTCATACTCTACGCTGCACTTTCTTGTGATTTTTGACTTGCTTTTTAGCAGAATTGGCAATTCCTGGGAGGCTGTGGTTTCTACTTCACTCTAGAAGCAGTGAATTGAATTTAATTAGAGGTGAGTGTGATCTGGTGATGTGACAGGCGGGCTTTGCCCAACACCACCGACAGCACAACTTCCTCAGCTCTAAAACCGGGTGGGCAGCAGCTCAGGGCACCCTTTTTCCCCAACATCCACACGCCTCAGCTTGTTGCATTTCAGCTCGTTGTGCCTGTGAGTGTCTCAGCAGAGTTTGCAGGTGGGGACTTGTTGAAGTCTCAGGCAGCACCGGCTGCTCCGCAGATTTTCCGCGGGTTCCACACCCCTGGACATCCAGCACCAGCAGCCCCCTTGTGAGCAGAGGCCAGAGAGAAAACACAGTGTAGGAACAGAGCTGGTGGCTCAGCTGTACAGAAATCAATCCCCGAGGTCAGGCCCTGGCAGGGGCTGTGAGGGCTGATAAGGCAGCATCCTCAGCTGGAGCAGACGTGCCTCATTTCTCTGCATCCCAGCTGCTCCCCAGAGTGGGGCACAGCAGGCTCCCCGTGACGGGATTGCTGATTCACTATGAGACTTCTGTGGGTTATGTGGAAAGGGGAAGTCCGAGGCTGTCAGAAGAAAAGGAGGAATCTTCATTTTTGGAAAGTGGCAGGGAGGACAGATTTTGAGATGTGGTAATAGAAAACAGAAGGAAAAAACACCGTTTGCTGTGACAAATTGTGGATCTTCACTGTTCTCCATTTGTGAGCCTTCATTTGACAAGAAAGTGAGAGATGGGATTTGCAAAGTGGCTTATATATAGGTTGTGGTTTTACTAAATATATGCTATTGTTGACCAAGCTTTCTTATTTCATCTGAAAAAATAAACAAATTTCAATGTGTAACCAACCAAATTCAACATGAGATCAGATCACTGCAGCTGCTACAACTTTGCCACGTATATCCACAGGGTCAAGAGCAAGTGCTTTAAAAAATGCATATTATGTGGCTTCCTTTCATCTTGAAAATCAACAGGATAATAAAGATAGCAAGCATTTTTCTAAAGTAATTGTTAAAGTCTAAATGGCACAGAGGCAGGCATTCCATAATTAGCTAGAGAAACATATATCTTTCTGCATTGACACTTTAAAGTGTTTTATTACAGTTTGACAATCATATTGGGATACTGAGTAAAGGTGTTTATACCCTCAGCCTTCATGGCCACACCAAAGCAGGAACCAGCACAAGGTTCAAGAGCTTAAGGTGTTGCAAGTGAAGGCAAGTAGTTTACAGCTGAGTTGTTTGTTGCTGTGAACGCTTTATTTTCCTTAATTCAGAGACCATAAAAGGGTACAGCAGATAAAATATCTGATGTGTATAAAAGATGAAGTTGGAGACTGCAGTGTGGGTCAGTCTGAAACATGCACAGAAAAAGACATGGCTGGATGTGGCAGTAATCATTTTTCTTCTCTGATTCAGATGATCCTTACAAACTTGCCTGGACATTTTGTGGGAAAGAAGAGAGCACTGTTGATGTGAAAGCTCTCGAATCATGTCTCAGAGCTTCCCAGATCACCTAGAGCTATAGTGGATAATGGGTTGTTATCTTCTCCTCTCCCTTGTCACTGCCTTGCAGCCTCTGCCTGTCCCTGTTGAAAACACCAACCTCAGAGTCTCAGTTTGCTTTTTACTCCACCCCAGAGTGGAGCAATGTGGGCAGTGCAAGTTGTTACCTGGGTGTGTTTTGTTTTAACCAGTTGGCATTAGAGGAGATTCAAACAACCCAGTAAAGCTTCCAGCTGACCACCCCTCACAGTTTAAGGAGTCCCATTTAAATGATTCATGAACTACCACTGTATGGTTTCCAGCAACAAGTAGGTAGAACTGTTAGTGTGGCTGCTATTCTATTACATATCCTGCTGGCCAGCTGGTCCCTGAAATTTTTGGAGGCTGTGCAGATGGAACCAAAGAAGTTGGAACAGCTTCTGTGCCCAGAGGAGCAGCCAAACTTTTGATGTCCAAAACCTCTCTGTCCCCATCATTAAATTTCTACAGTGGTTTCCAGAATCTTAAATTGAACACTCAGGCTCTCTGCTGCATAACTGTCTGCACTGAAAATCCAATTGATGCTGGAAAGTGCATGTGTGCATGTGCAATGTACTATACACCTGAAAGAAATGTCTGTACGAGAGACAGTTGTGAGATTTGCCTTTTGAAAAGCCATTATCAGGAGAAATGAAGGGTGCTGATTTTACAGCATTAAGAGATTGGGCTGAATGGAGGGAGAGCAGCACGGCATGAACCTGTGAAAAGCTGGAAAGTTTACAAAGGACTGGTCCCACAACTCCTAGCGACAGCAGCTGTGCTCTGACATACAGACTGATGTACCAGTTGTCTGATCCATAGGTTTCACTTCTAGGACTATTATTTCTTGGCAGCCAACCTAACGTAATTACGTATGTTTTCCTGCAACAAGCAAACACTTTATGTGGCTGAGGAAGCAGCTGCACTCCACTGAAGAGCTCATTTGCATAAATATGAATGTATAGTCACAGAATTACAAAATTACATATTGTGTAGGGTTATGTGTTAATGTCAAGGATTATAAATACCAATAGGGATTATAAATACCTATAATGCCCTTTTATTTAAAAGGAATTAATATTTAGCCACTTTGAACATTGAAAGACTCTTTGTCATCTGACTATTTAAAAGTGTGACTATTTAGTCTAAAAATAACTTGGAATGTGACTCTGAACTGGAGATCTTTGCATCTTTCCTTGTATTCTGGTTTGAGCTACTCTTCAGAGATGGAGAGGCAGAGAGACACCTTCAAAAACGATTGCCAAGCCAGATAAAATTTGCCTCATTTTCTTTGAACTTAAACTAGGCTTCTTGTTTGTAAATTCATAGATAAGTTTCTGAAGGAACCTGGTAGAACTTCTTGTGTATGAGCTACATAATACAGGAAGTAAACTCAGACTGCAAGTAACATGACCAGAGGTACTCACTGACTCATAACATGAAGTGTTTCCAGGAAAGACCTAGTGACAGCACAAGCATTTGTGTAGATGTGTGTCTAAAAGAACAGATATGGTGGAGTAAAACATAAAATGTTTGTTTCAGTCCCTCACCTGCTTCACTTTGTGACCATACAAGTGCTCGTGCTGGACAAGAAAGACGTGCAAACCAGAAAAGGAAAGCTAAAAATGTGGAGGGTATGGACACAGCACCAGCCTATGCTGCCCTAAATGATATGTGGAATTACAGCATCACACTGGGACAGCTCAGTTCCTGCTCTGTGCAGGGGCAGCTTGGCAAGGAAAACCTTGTGAAGGGAATGCAGCTTAAGTGCTTTAAAAGAGATTTGTCACCCATTCTGTGTTACCATAAGGCAGGGGGGCTGTAAACTGCACACACTTCTGCAGTGGGGACAAAAACCCCTGAGAACAGAGTTCCATGGGCTGCTGGGGCCATCTCAGCCCTCTGCCTCTGCCCCCAGAGGCCCTGTGCTCACAGCACAGTCAGCAGTGCTGGCACAGTGAAATGGGTCCAACCAAAGCTCTTGGGGCTGGCCCCAGAGTGATGTGTTGTTTTGATTCCTTGGGTGGTTTTATGCAGATTTGATCGACGTGGTTGGTTTCAGCTGATGGATTCAGTTGTGCAATTTGTTCAGCTTTTAATGAAGTAAGAGCAGAAAAATGCTCCAAGTGTCATGACAGCATGATGAGATGAGCTCTAACTCATCTTCTCATGATATTTCAAAATATGTTGCTACATTTTTCCTCCAGCTGTTTATTCTGCCCATCTGCTGGATGTTGCATTTCTTGCTGGCAATAGAAAATCCAATCTCAGTTCCCAGAGGGTGATGAGTTTTTTTCTGGGTTGGTTTTTGCTCACAGTTTTAACGTTAAGGCTTGGCACTGAAGCAGCTCATGAGCGTGAACATGGACTATTGAATGATATTGCATTCCTCCGGTACCTGCTGCATTTCTCAGAGCCTGCTGATCCCCAAGAGGAAACCCTGCTTGGTTTCATCCTTTTCCTTCCACCAGCCTTTGTGAATAGATCAAACATTAACCAGAAAGAAAATTAACATTGTTTTGGCCAAAGCAGCGTGGGCTCAGGGGCTTGAGGGCACAGTGAGAAGCAGAAGAAGGAGGAAGAGAGAAGGTACCAGCCCTCCTATGGGCAAGCTGTCGAATCAACCTGCTTGGATTACTGATTCCACAGCATGACACCACTGTCACCTCCAGCATGGAGAAGGTAACCCAAATCCAGAGGGTGGAGATATCTTAAGCTCTCAGGGTCATCTTCAGCTCTTCTGGCAGCAGATTGTTGTAGCTATTGAGTGATTGGTTTGCATCAGCACTTTGGGCCTGGAGAATATGAAAGGTATAGCCAATACATCCTTGTTACCTTGGGAAAAAGGCATTGAAGTGTTACCAAAAATTCGGTAAAAAAACAAACTCCTTAACATCAATGTAGCATTAAGAAGAAGGCATTCTTTATTTGTTCCAGATGCACAAGGGGATATGTCCTCCAAAATATCATAGAAATATTCACAGAATGTCCGTCCTCTCTAATATCCTTCTCTGAGCACAGAAATCACACAGTTGGGAGAACATAAGAGAGATGCAGGAATGCATGAGTTGAGGGAAATAGGAACTTTTTAAACTGGCTTTGCTATTAAGAAAGGGTAAGGGTGAACATCCACATCAGCTCACATTCATCAGCTCTGGGCCATGCCCTCCCACCCAGATATTCCTTACCTCTTTCATCACCAGTGATGCACAGGAAGCTGATTCATCTGAAGTTTCCTGTGGCAAAAAAAAAAAAAAAGAAAAAAAAAAAAAAAAAAAAAAAAAAAAAAAAAAAAAAAAAAAAAAAAAAAAAAAAAAAAAAAAAAAAAAAAAAAAAGAGCTGAAGGTGTGATGGAGATGCCCCTCATTAGCATGCAAGTATGTGATGAGCAAGCATTTCCTCTAAGCACTGCTAACACCTCTGAGACAACAGCACTTGGATGAGACAATCCGTGGGGCTTTTGAATCTTTCCTTGGACCCGAACTGATTTTCTCACCGTGTGGTTGAGAAATGGGAGGTTACTGGGATGATTGGGAAACCCGCAAAGCATGGTCCAGGTTTGGTTTTGTGCTGAAGCAGACATACTGGAACCAGAAGGTATTTATAAAAAGCTAAAAAGAGCTGTTGTGGGAAAATAAGAGACCAGTAAAAAGATGTGGAATTAAAGAGGACAAGTGATAAATACGACAAATGTGAGTTGGAGTCACAGATATGGAAGGTACATGAAATAGCACTAAGCACAATGCCAGTAAGTTAGTGTAGACTAATCAAATGTACATATAATGAGGAAAGGTGAGTGAAGTTGTAGCAATATTCTTGTTGCTCAAACAGGGGAGCAGAAATCTGTATCAATCTGCCTCCTGGGTGCTCTTACAGCTCTTAGAAGCTGCAGGGAAGTGTCTCCAGCTTCAGAAGAGGGTGCTTGTGCTTTTCAGGCGATCTTGCTGAGATGAATAAACAAATAGGGCCAGGAAATGGTCTTTTTTGAATTTAAACAGGTGTATTATTCAGTATGGGAAGACTGTCTCAGAATTGACGGAGCCCTGTGGACTTGCTGTAAAGACTGGATGATGAAAGAATGATAGCACATTTGAGAACAGAAGCTGGAAAGGCATGTCAGTTAAAAGTGAGGCTGGAAATGCAACAGGATTCTATCTTGTTCTCCAAGTTGTTTGAAATTCTCAGGCATAAGCCTCTTAACACTTGCTGGAAGAAGACATGCTAAAGATTACCAGCCTGGAGGTATTAGGGTATGCAAGGCATTAGGAATGATAATTACCGTGACCTCATACATAAATAATCATTTAATAGCACAGCTGATTTCTGGAGACTTAACAGGGTGCTGTCAGTGTAGAAAACACAAAAAGGAAATTTCTTGAAGCAGGAAATGCCTTCAGTCTAAGAACTATAAAGGAAAGAAGCTTTGAAAAACAAAAAAGCAAGCATTATCATGTTCCATAAAAAGGCAGTGAAGCTGTGCAAGAGATGCTGCACAAGAACCTGTCGGCAGGTTTTCAGACTTTGCAATGTGAAATGCTAATGATAAGCTCCGAAACAGAGCAGGCCAGGGCTGGATGATACTGCAAAATATCAGCTCCCACTAGACCGTGGGAGACCAGTACGTTTTTGATACCTTTTCAGATCGGCTGTTTTCCAGTTAGCTGAAATATGAACATAAAGTCTGATTTTAAAAAGATTTGTGTTTGAAAAGTGGGACTTTATCCATACAATTACTTAAAATGCCTGGTTTGTTATCTTGTTTATTACTCTGTTGTCCGAAATCCCATCAATTTTATGGTTAGCATCAACTCTGGCAGTGTTTCCGGAGCCAAATAAACTGCACAACAACTTTATGGTGTAAGATGTGTAATAACTTGTAATTCATTGTGCAGTTTGGCAATAATTATTCATAGATTTAGCATTTGGAACTTGATAGCCTATTTTAACAATGCTCCAAAAAATGTTCTCAAATAAACATTTCTGTAACTAAGCAATCCTAATGAATTTACATTGTGTATGGTAAGTGCTTTTAATTTTTAATTTAAATGTAACTCCGGTTGGAATACCTCTGAAATCATTAATAGAAAGTCAATGAAAAGTCACGAATGCTATTAATTGTGAGTAGGAGACTATTTTTANTAAATGTCACTGACTTCATTTCAGGTTTGTAGAGGGTTTTTTTCCTACTTTCTTGACAGCGAGCTTTCTCTTTGTAAGTGTCTCTTCATTCTTTTGCTATTTCAGTATAACTTACAGTTTTGCACATAAAAATTGAAGGGCTACGCTCCTCGCNAAAAAAACTTGGTTTTGAGAATGAGTCCTAGATCTGTGCTGCGGATTTCTACAGGCAGAGATGTTTTTAAAGGGGCAGGTCATGTCCAGTTAAGACAACAATTGAATAGAAAACTTTAATACTTGATTGCAATATGTAGATTTTGATTTTTAATATGTAACTTTTCTCAATTACATTGGAAGATTTAAGCAATGAACTATTAATTATTGCATACATTTACATGCTGGCACTAAATTTTTTCCCCTTTTCTCACCCAACATTTAAGAAGTGTCCTTCTGAGGGCAGTACTTAGCTAGAAACGAATTATCCAAAGCTGTGGGTTAGTTTGTGGGAATAATTGCT